>BMAO01008776.1:0-14223 GCA_019973975.1 Trichonephila clavata | reverse complement strand
AGTCTGCTGTACCCTAAGAACACATCCAAAGTCTCTTTGATTTAATGCCGAGGCGTGTGGCAGCGGTGATCTCCAACAATGGCGGCTACTCTGGCTACTGATGCTGGCAGGAACCACACTTCAAAGAAGTCTATAAATTTAATCATTTGATACTTGGTCAACACGTTATTTACAAAATAAATTTTGTTGTGTTATCTCTTCTCTTTCTTGGTGTTGCATTTACGGTGGCCAAAAGTGTGGTTCAATAATTATATCACGGACGGCTTGTCATAAAATTATATTCACAATTTAATACTTATCTTGAAAATTTGTGCTGTTTATAATTAAAGTCGCATTAAAGCTTTACATCAAGATATATTATTATTGAATTCTATATATTGTTATTGTATGGAGGGGAGGGGTGACGAAAATTATGATTGAAAATTGGGTCTCAAGTATAGAAAGTTGGAGAAGTACTGCTCTAAATTCATCTGTATCGTTGTACTGATGGTGGTATCATTTGCATCATGTCATTAAGGCTTTCTTTTGATAGCCAACAGTCTTCTAACTAGTTCAAATAATATTCATTGTCCTTTGTTATAAATTTCTCCACAAAAATAACCTAAAATAATCATATAGTAAGAAATCATTTTTGCCATACATTAGAAGTGAAACAGCCTCGTAATGATGCAGATTTTTGTCACATAGTTTTGGGATGTTTATTTAGGGTATTAGATATAAATTGCGCAAAAAATAGCAGAAAAACAAAAAACAAACTTTTTATGAAATCATCCTCACTTTTATTTTTAAAAAGAATCTCAGATTAGTTAAAAGAAATATTCAAGAAATCGCACGTTTTTTCCAACCACAAGTAACAACGGAATGACAAGTTCAAAGTCAATATAATGACTGTGACATTTGAAAATTTTTTTGACAGCTACCTTGTTTATTATGCAATAGCAGTGAAAAGAGTTACCAGCAACGACCAATTTACAGTACATCTGTTTTGAGTACAACTTTTGATTCACTAGATGTTTTGATGGAAATTTTTCTCATCATGCAAAAAAGGATTATCACTCTGGTATTATTATTTAAAAAACCCATCATGATCCAAAATTAAAAGAAAAATAAGAATAGGAAATTTTCTTTTTTTCCCCTTTGTATAATTTACAAAGTTTTTATAAAGACTTTGTGACGGATTTATACGCGACATTCTACTAACAGTCCTTTTTGGTATTATTTTGGGCCAGAAAAATTACCAATCTTCTCCTAAAGAAGGAAATGTGATATGCAAATAAAATTTATTGTATATATTCCTACTTCGCGAGTTAAAGAGTTAGTGAATTGCAAGTGAATTAGAAGTGAAGAGAATAGTGAATGAAAAGTTAGAAAGTTAGAAGTTTAGTTAACTAGAAGTGACAAGAAAGCTTCAAGGTAAAGATTACCTTGTACAGGATTATAATCAGGAAAAGAAAGTTAACTACTATTAATTAAAAGACTGCTTAAAGTCAGGTACTGTCAACTTCATATTACGTTGATGTTTTAAATGTTAAAATCGTTAGGCGGACTTTATTCTGTACTTATCTTCTGTGTAAATTATTATTAAGGAAGAACCACATTACTATAAAAAAGTTATTTAATGTATTCTCCCTAAACGCGAATCTCGTCTCTTCCCTCTGTCGCTTGAATAGATTATCCTATTTATAGTGTTATTTGTGATTGAGTCGATTATAGTTGATAAATAAAATAATTGGAATTTATCATGTTGAATGATCCTTTGATTCCTTCCACACATTTAGCTCATATCTTGATCTTGTCTGACTTTGTCAGATCCTGGAGGATTAGCAACAACAACACCTTTAGCTGCGTCACAGAGTAGAAGGGTATTATCAACTTGTATTAAGTAGTTCCTTTATATGGCTCCTTGTTGTTGTTGTTGTCGTGTATGACAGTGTGCAAAGGTGTATATAACAAAATAAAGATATAGTCAAATATTGCCAAAGGCGTGAATCACTGCCGTGGCAAGATCCATGGCACGATCCGAGTATAGGATGTCCATGCTGTAGTCATTGTCTATTTTAAAAAGGGCACCAACAATGAAAGGACAGCTAAAAAAGGTGTTCGGGATCCAGTTGCTTGCCTGGGCAGTGCCTGCATTCCACATATGATCTGCATCCATCAGGCAGAATCTTCATGCCCTTAAAATGCTTTGTTCTTAGTCTGGTTATTGCTGTTGTAATTTCTCGGCTATAATTTAATTCTGGCAGCGAGAATTTTTTTCTTAGGTTTGAGCAGAGCTTTGTTTTACGACTGCGTTGGCATCAAAGACCGTAGTCGAAGAAGTTACAGGTTCAAGTGTTCTGGCTTCATTGGCAAGTAAATCGGCCATCTCGTTCCCTTCGATGTCAACATGGATCGGAATCCACTGAAGGGTACATAATTTGCCCAATGCACCAATGGAAAATAAAAGAGAATTGATTTCAAGGGTGAGTCCCATTTTTCCTTTCTTGGTGGCCTCAAGAGCAGATCTACAATCGGAGAGAACAATTATGCCGTCGGAATTAGTGATATCTGTCCATTTAAGGTAAATATCTAGGGCTATCCAGTGGCGGATTAAGTGGGTGTCGGACCTTGCGGCTGCTAGGGGCCCCAAGCTTGATGAGTGCAAACCAACCACGCCACCTTGGAACAAGAAATGAAAAGAAAACAAAGATACAATGAAAACCCCGCTAGAAATTTATCGAGATGCAAGAGAAATCCTAACGTAGAAAAACTTTTGAAAATATTTTTAACAATACCGATATTGAATACATCAGGTGAAAGATCTTTTTTAGTTTTTAAACGTGTTAAAAATAATTTAAGAAGTACATGGGGAGAAAAGACAAATTGAACAACATGGCCATATTATATACAGAATAAAATTCTTTTGACAAAATAGATATGGTAAAAATAATTGATGAATTTGCCAAAGAGAAATCAAACTGTATAGCAAAACTGTAAGCCCTTAAGTAAGGTTTTTAATTTTTTTTATGTACAGTTAAGATTTTTCTTAAGCCGTGAGTTTTATTATAGCAATACATTTTATTTTCAGAATTTAAAGTAAGCGACTCTTTTCACTATTTTAATTTTTCGACTCTTAAGCCCATGGGCCTCAAACCTTTTACCGCCAGGGGCCTGCAACTACCTTAATCCGCCTCTGGGGCTATCCTAATTGCTATGAGCTCACACGTGAAGTTGGAAGCAATTTGCCCTGCGGAGACCTTGTGCTTTGAAGTTGTATTATCTGGGTATTTAAGAAAGACACCATATCCACCCTTATTGCACTCTGAGTCTGAAGAACCGTCAGTGTAGGCACTTACTAAACGAGGCCTCATAAGGCTGATAATTGTGTCCATGCCCTTCCTTTTAATTGTGTCCTTAGTTTCCTCTTTCGTGCAAGGCTCAAGAAGGTCCAAAAATATCTTGGCAGAGGGAGGTGGTTTGACTGGAAAACAAGGTTCTTGAATGATGTCAAGGCTTATGTGATTCAAGTTAATATCGTTTCTTATGTCTTTATCAAATTGAAGTGTTGAATATCTCTTCAGCCTCCTTTAATACTTTTATTTAACATCCAGAAGAAACATATCAACGAACATGTTAGTTGTGTGTTTAGATTAACACCTTGATCCTGGTTGATCCATGACCCTCGACGCCCAATAAAAATCGATGTTTGTCCAAGATAACGACTGGGGGTGTAACAGACGATGGACGGTCTTGGGAAAATAATGCAGCTTTAGGAGTTTGATTTTAAAATATTTGCTATTGTTTGAAGACTACAAAGATTTGTGGACAGACTTGCTGTTACTGTTCCATTCATTTCTGCATACAGAAGTACATTTAACATGGTGCATAAAATATATTTATTTAAGCATGCGTCAAAGGGAGATTGGTATATTCAATGATTAATCCAGCGTTTCTCAAATTGTGGGGCGCGCTCCCCTAGGGGGGCGTGAAAACTCTATAAGGGAGGGACGAGTATATTGAAGAGTCGAAAACAGAAGATTATTTAACAAAACTATTAATTTACTGGAAGTAAACAAATGATATTCTGACTTAATAAAAAATAAAATACATATTTACACTAATGTATTGCACTTATAAATGTACTGCACGATGTATTTTGGAATTAATTTAACAATACTAATTTAAGAACAAGGTAACTAATTATCAGTGACCCAAGGGCTCTTTCCATATATAAAATTATGTACACAACACTTATCTTGATCATTTGAACAGTTTATAATTAATCTCTTAAATGCCGATTAAAAGTACAGCGATTCGATCCCTAATGCCACCCTTTTCCACGTATGCACGCGTATGTGATGTATAAGGGGGGGGAGAAAGGAATAAATAAACAAATCATCTGAAATAAGTAAATCCTTTTGTCAAGATCCTTTTATTGCATTCCAAAGCCTTCGGAATAATATGAATACCAGTGTGTAGAAAAGATCGCACTTCGGAAAGACGTATATATACGTCCATGGAAATTATTGTTTTGGATGAATTAAGAACAAGACGTTTATATACGCCGATGGCAAGAGGTTAAAGTCGTATTGTAGCCTTAGCGTTCATGTATAGTATTTCTGAATTCAATGCATTGTTAATGTATATAGGGAAACGGGGCGATGAAAATTATGATTGAATATTAGGTCGCAAATATTGAAAGTTTGAGAAGCACTGGATTAATCCTAATTCAGCTTATCTGCTAATTTGTATTGTATCTTCCATTGATGAACCAGGGACCAGGGACCGCTACACTTCTCCAATGTCCGAAAAAAAGAGATTGTAGCGGTCTTCACTGCTGAAGGGACACTCTGTTAAGAAGATAATTATATTTCTCAACAGTCGCGTGTTTTTTCAAGGGTACGTAGTATCAGGTTTGCAAATTATTTCATTTATAATCACCCTATAGCCGTGTACATAGAAACAAATTTTAGTTACATAATTACAAAGTCTTATAATTATGTAATACTAGCTGTACCCTGCCACGCGTTGCTGTGGCGCGAATTTGGTTTGGATGTGCAGTGTTGCATGCGTCATTTATACATATATCCCATTGTTGGTCACTTTCTAATAAGTTTAGAGCTTGACACGCACTGCGAAAAGTGGCATGTGTGACGCCGTCAACAATTTTCAGCTCATGGAAAGATCTAGGACCAGGCACATTAACCAACAGCATGCGAAGATAGAAACATTCATTCTGATTAGGATGCACTGTACAAAGTCTACCAAATTGGGGCCATTGTAACTTGGGGGCCTTGTATCATTGGTATGGCTGATACAGCGGTAGCTATGTCCCTGACAAAAGCAAATGGAACCTATTGGTGAGATTATATGGAATGAAGCACATATTGATTGCCAATTCAACTCATACAACGCATAGGAGATCAGGGTTGCCAACTTGGAGAGTTATTTTGAACGTTGGTGATTGTTGCAATAATAAGTAAGTACCAAGCAAACCGTACTAACTTCCAAGTATTCCGTTAACAAATTACTAATGGAAAGAAGTTACTAAGAAGGTTATAACATAAATTTAAATTTTAAAAAGTCATCGAAAACAAAAGTATGGTTTAATATTTTGATGACTGAAATTATATGTCAGGAAACCTAACCTGTATTTCAATAATAACATCAAATGAAATTTAAAACATTGTTTAAAATAGAGAAAAAAAACTTACTAATTTAAAACCCCGTCAATTAATAAGTAATACCAAGCAAACCGTAATCAGTATTTTGTTAAAAAATAATTTATATATCAGAAAACCTCATACCAAGCAAACCGTAATCAGTATTTTGTTAAAAAATAATTTATATATCAGAAAACCTAACCCGTGTATTTCAATGACATAAAAAATTGTTTATCGCGCGTTAGCTATCGGAATGTTTAAAACATTGTTTAAAATGGAGAAAAAAACTTACTAATTCAAAACCCCGTCAATTAATAAGTAATACCAAGTCACTTAGAAATTAAATTTAAAATAATTTAGAGTGCATTTCGAAATAAAAAGTACATAAGAACCTGACCAGGGTCAAATGTAAAGTTGTGTCAAAATTTCAGATAAATCCATGCAGAACTTTTTGAGTTATGGAAGCGTACACAAACCAACATAACATTTTTATATATATAGTTTTGTTAAAAATAATTTATATCAGAAAACCTAACCTGTGTATTCCAATGACATAAAAAATTGCTTATCGCGCGTTAGCTATCGGAATGTTGCCAAAACTACAAAACAAAATTTGAGTGACTGAAAGAATAATTTTAAAAAAATGATTTATTCGAAAATTAATCCCAATTACATATCAAAGAACAAAAAAATTGAAAAATATGACAACCGATAAACTTAAGTATAATAAAAATATGTAATAATTGGGGAAAAAATATGTGTAAAGCTTAAATTTTCGCATTCAGAGCGAGTCGCGACATCGTATGACGTCATAACACCAAAAAATCACTTAAAAATTAAATTTAAAAAAATTTATAGTGCATTTCGAAATAAAAAGTACATAAGAACCTGACCTGGGTCAAATGCAAAGTTGTGTCAAAATTTCAGATAAATCCATGCAGAACGTTTTGAGTTATGGAAACGTACACAAACCAACATAACATTTATATATATATAGATTTCTCTCTCACACACAGTTAGATATGTATATTCACGAAAATGTACGTAAAACTCTAAAAAAAAAATATTCAAATACAGTTTCCTTTCCATTTAGTGATATTTTCAAAAAGTATTTTCAATTTTCAAATTCAAATAAAAAGGGAAGAATTTTAATCTTTCATCAGTATCATGTACTTCTCTTCAACTATATATATTCGTAAAATAAATTATAAGACACCTACTATCTACGTATGAATGTTTTATAAATTCATACGTTACTACATAAAATATTTAAGTCTATTAGTCTATTTCTATGAGCTGTGAATTTGTTTTATAATATATGCAAACTGATAAGATATATCTATCTTTCGCAGTGTGCTAAGAATTCGTGCGGTTTTGTGTTTAGTAATTGGCTTAAAATATTTATGAAGCTACTGAACTAGGAATGTAAATTTCAAGTATACATGTCATTGAGTTTCTGTTAAAGGCCATAGGTGAAAACTTCTATGCATGAGGTAAAATATCAATTTAGTCAATTGTAATATTGTTTATAACTTTGTCGTTTCAAAAATAGCATTTACTGCAGAGTAAGTCTAACTAGAGTTTCTTTTAAGAGGAAATGTAATGCATTCTAATAAATGGAAACAAAATAAAACGGTAGAAAAAGAAAAATGCATAATTTTCTGAGTATCCAATACTTTTAGTGTAAGAAGTTGTATTTCATTTCTTTCTAAATTGAAACATAAGGAAGGGAGGAGAGTTTTGTTACTGCGGCCTTTAAAGCTGCTATTCTCGACGTACTTCATTATTTTGAAGCATGGTCAAGTGACGAAGCTGCCACCTATCCTTCTACTTCTCTCCTAACTTCCACGCCACACGAACGGGAAGACCTTTAAGCTTTGACATTAAATGTGAGGCGGCTCACTCTAGACTGCGGATCCTTAGAGGCACTAGACTCGAACTCATGACGCGCCAGTGACCTTGACCACTCGTTGACCACGACTATGAAAACATTATAGATTAGAAAGGGTGAGAGTGAGTGAATATTAACGTTCCACTGTTCAGCTACACTAGGGCTTTGGGGGACGGTCCGCGTAATTTTGAACCATGGTCAAGTGACGTGGAAGACACCTGAGCTGGCACCCCTTCTCCTAACTACCATATCATACAAACGGGTGGACGTTTGAGCTCTCAACAGATTTTACGCATGCATCGTCCCCTACACGGCTGGTCTTCAGTGGTACTGGGATCGAACTCATGACACGCTAGCCACGATGCAATGCCTAGACCACTTGGCTACCTTGACCACTCAAAATTTCGTGAAATAATTATTAATATAATCGATTTAATTAGATAGTATTAAACCATAATAATTAAAAGTTAACGAATTTTATATAGAAATACATAAATTACTCCGAATTATGTTATTACCTCGGCCACTTTAAGCCCCTTTACACATTGGGCCTTCAGTGGCTTCGTGACTCGACAACACTGGATACATGCCCGTGACCTTGACCACTAGGCTATTGTTGCCGCATTTTAGATGATATAGGAGACTTATGAAACGTGGAATTCCTTTTACGCATTAAAAAAAATAGATTGATTCAGGGGCAGAAATGAATAATGTGACAATAAATGCTTCTCCCAAGCAAACACAGAGAAGCCATACAATAATATTAATACTTTTCTAAAGAACAAAAATTAAGGGACCTCTTATCCAACATCCCTCGAAGACATCCTTAAAAATGACTGCATAAAATAGAATTTTCTTCAACATTTCAAAACTCTCATGGACTATAACCATGACATCGCGTATTCACACAAAGCCTTTTTCTCTTTCTCTCTGTAAACTGCCTCCGCTTTGGGTGAAAATGTGTTGAATATACATGAGTCTTAGGTCACGTCATTGTGTTTCACAGACCTCCCCCCATCTACACCATCAATCAATACATTAGTCTTGCTTTTCCGCCCTCTCCCTTGTTGGATCCGGACACAGGGCCGGATCATACACTCACGAGCACGTGACGCTCTCGTGGGTAGATGGGTACCCGATAGGTTAGCTGTCAAGTTATTACTTTCAAATGAGGTTGGGAAGGAGTTTTTTTTTATAAGGAAACTTCGTTTATGGAAAAGAGGAGGAGAAGGATTTATTTTTTTAAAAAAAACTGCGCAGAATTATGACTAATTATTTTAATGTTATCGACATTTTAATCTGTGGAATACTTTTTTTTAGATAAATGTAGTAATTGTATTCTGGTAATGTAGTACTGTATTCTGATTTAATTATTATACCGCACATTTGCTTCTATTACACTAGGCAACAAAAGACAACTTTGTGTCTTGTTTCCTAGTTTTAAATAGCCTATTCTTACTAATTTTGGATTGAAAAAAAACGAATATGTCGCTGCAATTTATTTATTAGCTATTGTTTTTAAGATATACCACAGCCCATCCATCAATTTATTGGTAAATTTGAAGAACAAAACATTACTAACTAATACATACAGTACAATAGGTCATGTTTCTAGAAAGCGTGTTCATAATCAGAAATCAGTAGTATTTTTTAGCTTATTTCCTGTGAACATTTCCTTTTGAATTGCCTCTTGTATATCGAGACCCGAGTATCCCGACTTAACCCTGTCCAGCAGTAGTTAGCCAGCATTGATTCATCCCGACGATCCTGATATATACGTTCCATCGCTAAGATATCTTAATGAAACCTTTCACCGTGTTCACATCGCTTACAGTTCCACAGTTTTAAGGGAAAGAATCAAGATGGGAATGTAAAAAATGGATCTTTAGAGATATATGCATCCTGGGTCATGAAAATTTTCTAGGAGTTCTTTCACCAACTGTTGATAGTTCTCATCCTTTTTGCTGTCTAAAAGTCCTTATACCACACTTATCATTGAGACCTAAACATAGTTGAATTAATTTAAATTGAGTTGTAAGAAGAAAACAGCGAATATCACTTGAATCGTGCACTGTTGCCTGTTCTTTGTTCTACTGATGCTCTAGGTTAGAATTAAAACACACCTGAAGAAAGGTGACGCGGTTAAACGCCTTTCGTTGAAATAAAAATCGTTCCTGAGGCAAGAACTTCCATCTACCCGCTCAAATGAACATAAAAAAAAAGATTATACACAGAAAGTAAAGATGAGTAAAAATACAGCTATTTATGAATGGCGAGTTCTGATTCTTGAAAACAAGAGCTAATCTTAAGATTTTATGATGAGTTTCGTGTTTAGCAGACCAAAATACTTTATAATAAACTGTTTTTGAGCCCGAAACAATTTTGATGATGTCTAGTGTTATCAGTCCTCGGTTCGAATTACCGTTAAATCCGGCGTATAGCGCTCATCACGTATAGCGCGCATCAGGGTATAACGCGCACACGTACTTTCAAGTTGCATTTTTTTTAGCTTTATTTGCCATAAAACGCGCATCTCCTTTTTTTAAGGAATCCTAAAATGTACGTGTGCAATGTGCTCCTATATTTTGTAATAATTTATTCAAGGAATTATACCAAAGGTTTAGAAAAAAAGAGTATACTTCTAGAACTACAATCATTTAAGTTCACAAGGAATGACATTCCTTTTAAAGTATCCGACTTCCATAAAATTCTGAATTTTGCCAAAAATTGACAATTTTTTAATAATTTATTTTAGGGGCTATTTTATTAGCTTTATAAAAATACCAAGTTTATCATTTTCCGTTCAGTAGAACAAAAACTACAAGTGTTTTAGTAAAAGCAGATGCCATTACTTTAAGCAAGATGTCATACTTTAAAACGAGCTTTACTCGAAAGGTGATTTTTTGAAAATAATCAAACGGTGTCAGCGATAGCTAAAAAGTTTTGAACATAGTTAAGGGAAATTTTATCTGTAAGCTCTGTGTAATAGTAGAATAGTTTTACCATTTAGATATATCCATCACTGTTTTATTACAAAATTTACAATGCCGTATGTGAATATAATCACAGTTTTTTTAAGCAATTTCATATAATAACCGAGATAAAGTGCTCTGGTTTTTGTGAAAAAGAAAATATTTCTTATCCTGAAAGTCATTTGAAAAATGAGTAATATAACAACCCATCAGAATTCAAAAATCGAAAATTTGTTTATAAACCTTTGGTACAGAATGGATCACGTTTATGCTATTTTTTGTCAATTTTTACCTATATTTTTCCCATTTTAGTAATAATAATTTTTTTTCTCTTCTTAATTTTAGCACATTTTTCTTAAAATGCACTATAAACAAATCTAAAAATAAAAAAACATCCCTATATCTCCTTTTTTTTAAAAAAAAAAATTGTCGCAACCATTTGGATACCTTAAATTAACATATTTTGATACATGATAAAGTCACTTTTTTATATTCATCTTTCTCTTTTTAAATTTCTCATTTTTATACCCGGTGTATAACGCGCACAAGTAAATTGCGATCTTATTTTGTGTGTGTGTGTGTTAAAAATGTACGTTATGCGTCGGATTTTACGGTAATCAATTTTTCAGATGTAAGACATGCCCCACGTGTAATCAGCAGCCTTTTGTTTAATGAAACTTTAATGTAGTTGAAGTAATACCTATTCACGGTAAACCTCTTAGCATTTAGTTAGTAGTGCAGCAAACAGATGGATATTATACAGTGGCATAACGGAGAATATTAGGGCCTCCCAGCAAAGTCCAGTTTTGGGCCCAAAATTGGATCTCACAAAGGGCTGCAACTTGGGGTCAGTTAGGTTGTAAGTCTCCTTGGAAACCTCGCCCCTCCCCCAGCAATGGGAGGGTTTCGGAGGTGTACTTTACTGATATTGTATAAGTATGACATAACTGATCATATAAGTGATTATGGTCATGAACTTTTATGCCGGTTATTCATGAGTTAAAGCCATAGTGCCAATGCGCAGAAGGTCTGATTCACTTTAAATCTGTTGAAGCTTTAATTCCTCCCATTAACGTGTTGTGGTAGTTTGAAGAGGGGGTGCCTGGTCAGGTGTTGTCCTCGTTACTTAAATGAGGCTTAAGATCCATCGAGAATAGTTCTCATGCGGTTTTAAAGTGAAGGTTAATAAACACGTTTCACTATCTCAAAAAAGTTTAAAAGTTTTCTAATTTTCATCAACAGCAAAAATAGCCATAATTTTTTTTTTCGAATTCGTATTTTATTTCATTTTAAGAAAATTCATCGATACGATGAAATATGTACAATTTTTATAAAATGCTAAATACATAAATTAAACTGTTTTCATAAATTCTTCCTTAATACTTATTTTCTATATTTTTCTATAAAAGTTTGTAGATTCAGGTAATATTTTTAGTTCGATTAAAGCCTTTACTAATATATTATTACTAACTATATATATATATATATAATTATAATTATATATATATATATATATATATATATATATATTTGGTTATTTATTTTGCATTGAATTTTAAATCGCTTCAATTTCCCAAGCTAATGCAATTTTATTACTTAATATTGCAACTTAGTTAAATATAATCATAATCTGTTATGCAAATGAAGTCGGACTAACTATTTTTGATGTAACTCATGAAAAGTAATCTGGAGAAACTTTCCAGGATATTAGAGGTTAATCCATTATTTTCCTTAATTTAATTTCTGGATTATGTTTGAAATCACTATGCTTCCAAAATTTTACGAATCATTTTAATATAAAAAACTAGTAATGCTAAAATGAATTACCTAAGTTACCTCTACCTAGAATTAATAAGTGATAGATGAAATATTTATACGAAAAAATTGCAACAAAAATTAAGAACCTTGGAGAGGTTACTTTTATTTTGCAGTTTTAAGATGAACTTTTGAAAGAATATATCCGGGTATCTTTTCTTCTGTATACTTTACGAAGGAAACGAAATTAAAATAGTTTGCCTCATTATAATATATTTAACAAAATTGAGTTGGCTGACTCCAACTAGCATTCCTAGAGTGGGCTTTTTTTTTACCAATTTTTGAATTTTAAACATACTTTAATCAAAGAAAATAAGCCCCCGTGAGTTTGCATACTTTTCAAACTTTTCAAATCCCATGAAAATATTTAAAATATAGTTAAATTTAAACTGCCTCAGTATCTAACTTCAAAATTATATGAAGGCATTGAAAGCTTAACTAAATTTAACTTGCTTCAATTTTTAAATTAGGAATAAAAAGAGGAAGGAATAACTTAATTTAACAAATTTTTCAAACTACGTGAAGGTTTATTTAATTTTAACTTCACTCAATCACCCTTTTTCAGCACAAGAAGCCTTATAGTATATTCAGATCTTTCATTCTCCTAACTTGAAAATCATTCACACAGATTAAGTCACTTAGAGAAGGGTGAAATTAAATTTACAAGAACTATTCAGGAATTCAAAAATTGAGATGCTGAATTACTATTTGATATATAGTTATAAAATTTACGAGGGTTGATTAGGAAAAAAGGTTACAAATCGAATAAATAATTATTTGTTAACAATAGACAGAAAATACAAAAAAAATAATTAAGAGGTATGCGAACTTATCACATTTCGACATAATCATCAAGTCTATTAAGGCATTTATCAGAACGTAGAATCAACTTGTTTAACCCGTATTGGTAGAAATCAGGTACCTGTTCATTGAATAAGGTCTCAGTGGATGTTTTCACAGTACTGTCTTGGAATATCGCAGCACATATGCTGCTCGCTACGATAGCGCAGACGAGATTTTCCCCAAACCCGTTGATCATTTTGAATAATTTCTTCAATTCTAGCTGTGTTGATTTCTGTCGTTGAAGAACTTTCCCGACCGCTAACTGACATATTGAGGTTTTCGACATCCTGTCTGCCTGATTGAAAAGAGTGACACTATTTCACTGCATGTTGTCTGCCCATTGCTTCTTCACCATAAGCTTCCCCCATTTGACTTCTTTGCCTATAAAAATCAAATAACGGCTAGCACTTCCAAACGAGACCAATTTTCTAAGCTCTTGTAATTTCAATCGTCCTGAACTATCTGTGAACTTTCACTGCCTACCCTCAAACCAGCTATAGGACAAGTAGCGCCATTTGTCTCCACTCTGGAAAAATAAAATTTCACTACAATATGTAGTTTTCAAATGCTGCGATTTGTAACCTTTTTTTCTGATCATCTCTAGTAACAATTAATGACGTGTCTAAGAGAACCATATTTTTATTTAAGGTGTTAGTATTTGCATGAAATGAAAAATAACGGTGGGGGTATAAACAGTAGTATTCTAAGCCAAACTAAAAATTTCTGGAATTCTCAAAAAAGAACACTATTTAAATTATGCTTTATATTGAAAAAAATTGATAATATATACACACCCACAAGATATATCAATACAACAGTTTGTTGCGGTTTTTCCAAAAGGGTCTACCGGGTCAAAGCACATTTCGACCGACAACCAAAACACACCTTCCACTTTTTAATCGCAAAAGCCACTGTAGGATTTGAAATGCTTAACTCACTAGATATGTCTCTTAAATATCGGCCATTTTTATGATGTCAGAAAGTTGCACCCTTCTCAAAGTCAGACAGCACTAAATTTCGTGGCATCTTCCGTGTGACCTAATGGTCCACTTGTTTT
>BMAO01008775.1:0-24255 GCA_019973975.1 Trichonephila clavata | reverse complement strand
AGTGTCTAGGGATTTTTACGATGTATGGGTTAGCTTTGAAAAATAGAATAGACAACATAGTTTAAAGAAACTAAATAATTTATTATGAGTTATAAGAAAGTATTTACATGGGGAATATTTACAAAATGGAAATTAGAACACACACACACACACATGCAGGCATTTAGAAATATAGGACATTATAGGCAGACATTAATATAGAAACATTAATATAGGAAGGATAGAAATCAGTCCCTTCTGGGAAGACGTTAGAAATTAAATAAAACTCATTATGCGATGTGCTGGTTACTTACCGCCAGTGGCGAAAGAAGCGCGGACGCGTTAAAACGATGCTTCCTAGTCAATGGTTACTGGGCCTCTGACGAAACCAAATCGAGTCAGCGTTTTAATAAGCACGCTAGATGGCGTTGCTGTGTAATGCTGATTTGAATAACATTGCCGTCCTCTGCAAAAGGATATGATGTAACCTTTTACAAAAGAGAAAGTTCTATGGGATATTCTAGATGGATGCATATATATTTTTATTGTTACGTTGATCGGGGTTCGCAGATTTTATGAAATCAGTTTCAAAGAACAAGACAGTTCTTAAGGAACGGTGGAAATTTCTTTTAGAGAAAACAGCCTTCGAAATACGGAATTCAGCAGCAAAATTCGAAAAATAAATATCAGAAGGTGTTCACACCTTCAACAGCACTCAGGCAGAATTATCAGTGTCTAAAATACACGTATGTAAAAAAATTATTCCGAGCACCGCTCTTCCTACTCAACAGCCAAACTAATCGCTAAACAACTCTTCACGGTCAAAGCAAGACTATTAATCACTAGTCAAAACAATACTGACTCAGTTCCGGTGGACGTCTCCTTATTTATAGGCCTCGCGGATCGTTCGAGAAAGATCCTCTTGTGTCACAGGTCATGAAATTAGTGGATTTTTCCACTAATTTCCTCAAGAATCCATAGTGTCATGATCTCGCCAAAAAGGATCACTAAAGTCGCCAACTTGGCTCTATCTCCCAGATTTCGTCGTTCCCATTAAATTGCCATTATAAAGTAAAGGATGGCGTTGCTTGGGAATATATTACAATTTTAACATAAAATAAATATAACATAGAGTAATATAAATGCATTACAAATTCATATACAGATTTTTTACACTATATTACACAAAATTCGTAGTAATTTGTAAGTATATGTATTTCTTTATGCATATAGTATATATCTATATGCATGTATTTCTAAAGTAATTCTACATCTCATATTGAGAATACTATGAATCTGAACAAACAAACTTACTTTCCCAAATCCAGATCAAATTTGAGATACTTAGGGGAGACCGGGGCAAGATGACGACGTTAACAGTTTTCTGTTGTTTATTAATTTATTTTTAAGGGTAGTAAAATCAATTTTACATGAGCTGTTAGAGTAGTCCTTTGTAGTATTAAAATATATTACCATTTAATTTTTCCAATAAAAGAAGTTAAGGATTATTTTATTTTATAACCTTAACAAATCGTCATCTTGCCCCAGTACTGGGGCAAGATGACTTTTGCCTTGAGGCAAGATGGCGACACTGAAAAAGGTTGAGCATATTTTATATTTTGAATGTGTTACATGGTTTAACAAATGATAACTGTGTTTTTACATCTTACAAAGTATCAAACTAAGCATAATACATTGTAACGTAATGTTGAAGAGTTTAGTTGTGTACCTAACAAAATATCACAAATAAAAATGACATTTTTATAATTGGAGAACATTCCTCATGCCAAAACTCTTGGCATTTACAGCACTGGATCCATTCTTCTGTTGGAGGGTTCCTCTTCAAGCAGGACATCTTATAACACCGTCCTTTGAAGTTGATACAACTGGAATGTTTAGCCTGGTTTAATAGATTTAGGACTACAGGAACAGTTTGAATTTTTTTACTCCCCTTTTAGCTTCAGGAGCTTTTTTTCTCTGTTTTTTTTTAAACTTCCAGTTCTTCCTTCTGCTTTTCCCTTTGTTCAGACATTTCTACGGTGGGTGTGCTTGTAAGAATGCTAGAGCTAAATTTTTTGCTTTTTCTTTTTTCTCACATTATGTTGTTTTAGGCAATGGTTTCAAATAAAAAAACACTAACAGGCTTCTTTGGTGCATCGGAATCAGCATTTGCCATAAGTTCTGGCTTTCCAGGAGGGTTTATATGTTGGTTTTCTATTACCGGGGTCTGAGGATTAGCTCTATTATTCTCAGTTTCATCGCCAACAGCAGCATGGTTAGTAGTTTTTACCGCAGCATAGTCATGTTCGCTAAACACAAGAGGATTATGAGGCTCGATCCCATATTCTTTAAACCCTTTCAACGGCATTTCCAACTGTAGCTGATTTGAAGTAAGTGATGCTAAAACCCTCACTAATATTTTGTCTGTGATAGTTTGTTCTGGATGAGTGACCATAAAGTTTCACATGCTTGCTTATAGTGCGTTTTAACTGGTCGAAAAATAATACATCAAGGGGATGGAGACATGTGATGTGTGCGACGGCAACCCAACCATGATGATGTTTTTCGCTCAGCAATATAAGATAGCCTGCAAAGTTATATGAGTTTTGTGATTGTCAAAATCAACAGATTAGAGATTCTTTGCTTGGTTTCACATGAAGATAAAAGTGCTTCAAAAAGAGAAAAAGGTGCCCTCATTGTTCCAGCCCTAATCACTACAGTTGCCTACAGTTCCTGGTGGGTCTTTCTACAAGTTCAGAAGCATTCTTTTTCTCGCAAAAAAATCAGAAAAGGTGGCAGATAAAGCCAGTAGCTCTAAAGCAACAAATTATTATTACATTCCTTCCTCTTAGGGGAGGGGCTTAGCGGATGGCAAAAATGTCTCCTCTGGTCACCCCTTTCGAATGAAACCTTTCCCGATCCGATGCACCTCTTAGCCCCAAAAGAGATGGAAGCGCAAGGCCACTCGGACATACACACAGACAAACAACTGTTCACAGGATTTAATAGAATGGACAACAATAGTAAGTTTAATAAATTCCGAAACACGGGGCAAGATGATGAGCTCGTCATCTTGCCCCAGACTGTCTGTTTAAAAATATTCGCTCTCCATTACCATGAAGGAAGGGCAATTAATTGACATTTATTCATGGTAATAGTAGTATTTAAACTAGTTACTCATAAATATTAAAGAGAAACGTTATATCTTACCTGTATCTGTAGCAGAGGTTATTTACACATGCATAAAAGTTATATCGTAGCATCAAAAAACAATCAAAGCTTCACAACTAACACAAAAAGGGTGATTTCAGCGTGTCTATACTATAGTTTAACGAAAGGCCAAAAGGAGAGCCAGTAGTGTTCATTTGATGCTGCTACCTAGTGGAATTCGGAAAAATTAATACATTAGTCATCTTGCCCCGGTCTCCCCTACTTGAAAATTTTACTTAGTTGCAATTCACACTCAGTTCCCTTACTTGAAAATCATAATGTCTTGGAAATGCGGACATTTTTGGTTTTCACTTTCAACCGCACCATCCGCGGTTGCGTGGCTACACGGACTTGGTTAGATCGGACGCTTTGAACTCATTGCGGTTAGAGCGGACACATTTTTTCCAATCTTAGAACAGATTCGATAACCAAACCACAAGGATAAATAAATTTTTCTAATTAAATTTAATTATTTGTGTTAAATTGTTAATATATAGTGCGAATACATTTTAAAAAACATAGCGGAGTGTAATAGAATAAAAACTTTCAGAGAAAAAAATATTTAAAAAATTTTTTGTAAGTGACAATATAATGAAGGGTATGAACGAATTTCAGAATTTTGTGGAACACTGTTTTTAGAGTCAAATAAATATTAGAACAGGTGCAATTGCCATAAAAAATTAATTAGTTTCATTAATGTAAGTAAAAATAAATACTAGAAGTAAAATACAAGATACAAGTAAATAAAAGAAAAAGAAATGCAAGTAAATTTATACTAACTAATCTTTATTATAAAAGTATAAATATCATTTACCATTGGATTTAGTCGAACCTAGTTACATAACTCAAAGATTTTAGACATTTTTCTAAATTGTTTGATGTTTCGAATTCTTTTAGGGTGCTTTCAATTCTTTCATCCAATTTTACATACTATGCTTTTTTCCTTTTTATTCCAGGGTCACCTAATTCTCTGGATTTAAAATTAAAAGACACTTATTAGTTAAAATACTAAAAGAAGAAACACAAAAAGTGTCTTTTAATTTGAAATCCAGAGGATTAGGTGACCCTAGAATAAAAAGGAAAAAAAGCATAGTATGTAAAATTAGATGAAAGAATTGAAAGCATTTTAAAAGAATTCGAAACATCAGACAATTTAGAAAAATGTTACGCAGTTTACTGGGGAGAAAGAAAAGGAGGGTTTTTCCACCTAAAAATTGTTTACTGACACTTTAAAAAAAAGTATAAAAAAAAACATTTTAATTAAAAAAATTAATCTCTATTGTTAGAATATAATAAAAAATAAATTATAACTTTTTTATGTGTTTTGTAATTTATCCTAAAACATGGTTGAAAAATAACCCAGTATCACATTCAGTGCATTTGTACAAAAATATAATAAATTCCTAGTACATACGGTAAGTGAAAATGACAGCAAAAGAAGAATAGAAAAGAGCACACTCAAACCAAAAAACCGGAAAACTGCTTAGCTATGAATTTAATTGTTCCTTTCAAATTACTTCTCCACCTCTTCACCGAAATAAGTAAATTCTTTGGTAGCACCACCAATGTCATGTTATTGTTCCAAAGCCGTGGGACTAGTTTTAAACAGAGCAGCACAATAGGAAAAGTCCTCCTTCTAGAAGGACGAGTATACACGTAAAGGGTACTAAAAGCACCAGCTCAGCAGGACGTGTATACACGACCGAGGCTCTTCAGGGGTTAAATCAGAGCAGTATTTAGCATACATCGATAGCATGAATAGAATAAATTCGGTAGACGCCAATAGATGGTGCCACCAGGAAATGGCTCTCACATTTGGAGACTTGCCGTGTCTGTAAAGGCTTAGTTGCTAATATAGAGCCAATTAAAAATATTTTCATTTATTCTCATTATTGTGTTTTCTAAAGAATTAATGGAAGTCTTGGACTAAATATAAGACTGTTAACGAGCTGTCTCTTTGTAATAGAAACATGAGATAGTAAAAAATAGTTATATTTTCTATGTAAAGCAAATATTTTATTTCGTATATTCATTTTCTACAAAATCCAAACGACTTTGTAGCACTCTTAAATCAATCCTATGCTTCCCGGGACTCGTACAATTCACCTTCTCATCACCATCTATTCAAATTACTTCAAATGAATGTTGAGTCAATATAAACAAACTAAAATTACTTCCCAGAAATACTACGTATCAAAGTCGTTCGAAAAGTTAATTACAATCCTTCAGAAACTCTATCGAACAAGTGGTGTCAAGAGAATTTCATTTTGTCTGACAGTTCATCGGCCTTAGAATTGGATTCAAATTCAAATTGTTTTCTGTTCGCATTTGTCTTTCCCTAATTATCAATGAAAAAGTATTCTGGAAAATCTTTGATTTGCTAGAAATTGCACGAAACAGATGATATTTTCAAGAACTTAGTTTAAGCTTCGTTTTTTAAACATGAAATTTAATTATAACTTATTAAAAATATAGATTTAATGCGGATTGTACATAATGATATGATCATTATATATATAAGTTATGAAAAGTTTATTATGTAATGTAAAACAAAGAACAGCATGAAATTTCAACACTACGTGTCCTTTAGCTATGAAATACTATATTATCTCCTATTTTAAAATTAAATTTCTTTTTTATCTCCTAAATATTTCATTTCTTAATTATTTTACATGATTAGCGTTAATATGGTTAACTATTTAAATGTTAAAGATAACTGTGGCTTAAGAATTATTTAAAAAATTATTTAAAAGAGATAGGGGCAGAATTTTTTATAATTAAACATGATATTACAGAAGGGTTACAAATACAGTGAAAATCGGGGGTCTCAAAGGTGTTAAATATGTTTCGAGAGCATAAAATATAAACAGTTTTCGAATAGATATAATTCTTTGAGGTTAATAATAAATAATTTGAGTCTTTTACACATTTTTATAAAGGAATGAGGTTTCAGAAAAATATAAAATGTTTAAAATATATTGATGATTTTGAAAATAATAAGCAAATGAAAAAAAGAAAAAAATTTGTAAGAAATATACAATAAGTTTTACGACGCGCATAATATTTTCTACAATAATACTTCTAATTACTAGCAATAAGTTGATTTATAAAGTTAAATGTACCCTTATTACATTGTAGTATTTTTATATAAATAGAATAAAAAATAATATTTTTTTAAAAATAAAAAAGTACATTTTTTAAATTTTTTTAAAAAAAATTCAATTTTTTTTTATGTTTTTCAAATTATACATACATATAATACTAAAATTACTAGGAGTTAAAGATTATGATATATTTCATAATTCTACAAAGTTGCAAACATCAAAGTATGAAAGTTTTTGAAAAATATAATGCGCGTAAGTGAAAAAAACACAAACTGAGAAAAAAGGCTTAAGGTATCCGAACACGTTCGGATTACTTTTTAACAAAATAGCATACTAAAACATTATCAATGCTCTTTTAGCACTCAATACCAATAAATATTACTATATTTAACGATCAAAATTTAAAATAAATTACCTGAATTTTACAAAAATCACAGTTCTAAGTGAAATTTTAGCAATATTTTTGAAAAACTTCAAAGCAGTTAGAGAAAAAAGTAATTAACATATATTAGTAAAAGTATTATTAAAACAATTAGATGCATTTATCCAGAAAATGTGCTAAAATTTTAATTTTTTATTCAAATTTGAAAATTTTAGAGCTGATTGGAGTAAACATTATAAGAAATGTTACATTTTTTATGAGACCATTATTTAAATAACAAGCCCAACTCAAAAAGTATTTATACAATAAGAAATATTTTAGTACATTCTCTAGAAAATAACATAAAGTTCAGGTTCAAAAAGTTTTATAGAAATACATTTGTCATATTTTGAGTTATCAGACTCGCCATGATAGATTTGAACATTTTATAAATGCCACTTCTGAGAAAAAAAAAAAAAAAAATAAAAAAAAAAAAAAAAAAAAAAAAAAAAAAAAAAAAAAATTTTACTAATTGGTGTTCACGTTCTTTAGTTTTTTAATTGAGAAATAATTGAAATTTACGTGCTAAATATCCAGGTCATAGTTAATTTCCTGTTTCAAAACCAAATTTCTTTAGTCTTTTTTTTATTTGGCCGGCGGGCCGATGTGCTACGGCGTTTCCAACTGTGGGGCGAGTATATTGAAAAATCGAAAACAAAAGTTTATTTAAAAATATTAATTTACTGAAAAGAAGCAAAACAAAATACATTCGACATAATAAGAAATAAAATACACATTTACACTGATATAATACACTTATAAATATATCAGTACTGTACGCAATGTATTTCATAATTAATATAACAGTACCAAATTAAGAACAAGTTTAATAATGACCAGTGTCCCTATGGGCATGTCATAAAATTATATACAAATTTAACACTTATCTTGATACTTTGTACGGTTTATAATTAAAGTGGTATTGTAGTCTTGCGACAAAGTTTATTAATATTTAATTCAATACATTGTTATTGTGTGGAGGGGGGCGCGATGAAAATTATGATTGGAAATTGGTCGCAAGTATAGAAAGTTTGAGAAGCACTGTGCTAAGCTCCTCTTTCTTGACATGAAGATTCGACGATTGTCACGTTCAGCCAGTGATATGCAAATATTTTTATTCATTTTTAAGCCAAATTTCTCTAAAAGAGTAATAAGTATTTGACTTCCATCGTTAAAAATGCTGGTTAACCAGATTTGCAGAAATCTCTGCAATCTGAAGACCAGAACCAATCGTCTTAGGACAAAACTTCCAAATTAATGAATTTAAACTTTCATTTGGATTCTGCGTCTTACCACCTAAACATTTCTTCATGAGTACAGGATGAGATAAGTCTGCAAATACAGGCTTAGTTACATCTCGAACTGCTTTAGCAATGAAAGTTTTGTGTTTGTAAGTTTTTATTATTAATTGCAGCTTTATACTTATACCATGTATTTGGAGTTGCAGGACAAAACCAGTGCACCGGTTCATCATCAGTGCTGTAAGAATGACCCCAAACAGCCCAAATAGCTTTCCGCATTTCCTGTTCACTACTAGAATTGCATTACCATAGTAATGCGCAAGCTTATCAATTAAACTATCAGTTAACCTACCTTTGCCGCATATAGTTTTACTATCAGATAATTTATTTTTACCGTATACTAATTTAAGTTTCCTAAGTCTAGCACCCATTCTATTTTGCACATGGCCTACACATTGTATTTTCTGAATAAGATGGTCATCAGCATATGGCTTGTTTTCATAAAGGACATTGAATGTTTTTGTGTCGCCATCTACTATATAGTTGGAATATTTCAGGTTGTGAAGCTTTTCTGATCGATTAAGAATCCTCAACATCCCATCAACCTCCAACTTACCAGCAGAGGCAGAATGATTTTTTCACATGAAATCTTATGCACTCTTTGCCATTTTTTGTACTTCATACCAAACTTTACCCCCGTATAACTGTCGCATCCTTTGTAAAATGAAAACAACACTTCACGATCCAAAACCTTACACATATACAGTAAATACTTCAATCAACGATGAATGTCCTCTCGTCTTCCAGGTCCCATCACCACTTACCGTTAAAATGTTATCAGGTGAAGAAGAATTTCTTCGACAGCTGCCCTTTTCATGCTTTCTTCGGCCACTTCCTTCGTAATAAGTCAAACTTTAGTATCAATAACATCATATGATTCTTGTTCAACAGGATTAGGAAGACTCACCACAGCACAAAAGGTTTTTAATGACTCTAAACATTGGCCTATGCATCTCATTGCTAAAACAGATCTTCGGTTAATTTCTGGAGCATTATTTTTATTCCCAGTGTTTTCACAGTTTGAAATAGTACAAACACTTCCACAGTCTTTACAAATTATTTCAAAATTCGAACATAAACCACGAGTTGATTTTTCATTAATTGTTAATGGTTTATGACATTTTAAACAACATGACACTGACAAAATAGAGCTAAAGTTTGAAATGAAATCAAAAATACGATATCCTTTGAAGTTTTCACTTACCTTAACAAGATTTGTCTTTAATGAAGTCTGAATGCCTGAGAGCTTCTTACTAGAGGCACACTTACTTGTATGTTTCATTTCTGCAACATGTGAATGATTTATATTAACATATTTATTACCTCTAAATCTTCTTTTCTTGGGGCGTTTGCCCGATGGTCTTTTCTGAGCATTTATTAATCAAATATATGAGTATAAAACAACAAATATCTTCGATTTAGATAAGTGTTTTCAAAAAACGTGTGCTAAAATAAACACAACAGAATCAAAACACAGCAGAATGAATGTGTTGAGTTGCAAGCTTCCTTCTGATCAACTCAAGCGCTTAAAATATTTCATGAGGCTTATTAAAAACAGAAAAATGAAACGTATGCAGAAATCAAGAATAAGTGGGCGTGGCATGTGTCCATTTAAAAGCTGTTATGACTAAATTGCTGTTTTGAAGTTTTTGGAGTATTGTCACGTGGTTGGTATCAAAATGTTCAGAAGAAAATGAAGAACAACATATAATTTTTTCGAAAATTTGAAAAAAAAAAGGTTAACACCCCTGAGACCTCTTAACACTAAATTTAGGTGACTTATTTATTTTTTGTGTTAAAAGATACTGCAAAAAATACCTATTTATTCAAGAAAATTAAGTTTATTTTGTGTATTTTTTTACATAGATACATGTACATATATATATGTATTTAATAAAAATCAATTTAACCAAAATATTCACATGAACTTAATGAAATATAATACAAAATCTTGTAATATCAAAATCTTTAAAGATTTTCGTTTTCGTCTGTTTTCTGAACAACAGGCTTAAGAAGCTCCATCTTCATTTTAAGTAAAGCAACAGTTTGCTGCACCCTAAGCTCTTTTTCATTGTGTTCGCATATATATATATATATATATATATATATATTCTTCTAAAATAGAAAAAAAGCGCGAATCAAACTTATTGACTTTTATTTACACTGTAATGTATTCGTCACTGAATTCTAAAGCCAAATCATGTTAGCTGAGATGTTTTTGTGTGGCGTTTGTAGGCGTGGAGAGCGAAAGTAGCTTATATAAACAAAATTGGCTCGTGTCATAGGCTATTCCGAAGTTATTTCAAAGCCAAGCTAGCCTCATTTCTACAAAACATGTGAAACCACCTCTCTTTTATTTCTCACCCCCACTTAAATCTCAAATGCGTTGCTGGTGTTACCGGTGTTTGCTCATTCCCAGATGGGAAATCTTTTCGTGTTAAGCGATTTTCGGTTCATGTTAGGAGAAAATAATGCATGAAAAAATACATAGTAATTTTCGGTGCCTTTATTATTTTTTCTTGTT
Source organism: Trichonephila clavata (assembly GCA_019973975.1). Lineage (NCBI taxonomy): Eukaryota > Metazoa > Arthropoda > Arachnida > Araneae > Nephilidae > Trichonephila > Trichonephila clavata. The sequence continues at coordinate 13,716 of BMAO01008775.1, read as the reverse complement.
AAGCGATATTTCATCTTAAGCGTTTTTGCGTTAAACCTGCTTCATTACACGCAATTTTTTTTTCTTCATTTTTATAAAAATGTAGATTTTGTTCAAAATATAAGATTTTTAAAATTGTAGGAATCTCTATCACTCTGTATAACTAAGATAAACATATTGATCAAAAATATAAATAAAATTTATCTGATCCAGAAAATAATAAATAAAAACATTTCATACTTCTCAGGAATTGTGTGCATGCGTGTATAGGATGGTGTAATTTAAAGTGCTTTATTCCTTTCGCGCCTAACGGGACACATACGTCCCAAGTAAATTTCAAAAAATTGTTTTGGGACAGACACGCTTCTCTGTCTAATTGGAGACATTCCCACCAGTCCTGCTAAAATTTTTGAAGATATTTTCACTCACAGAACATAGATGGCACAACCGTACATAAGGAAATTTCCACGCTTTTGAAGTGTTGTAGCAGCTCATTCCATACTGTACGAACGTAAATAAGTTAGTTTTGGAAAATACCGACTATTTTCGATTAAATTTTGATTGATCCATAAATCTAAAGCCAGATGAGTCACAAAGTGGAATAACTCAAATAAACTGGTTAGTGGCAAAGTTTTACTTCCGATTTTATTATAGGGACATATGTGTCCCTCTCGTCTCGAACACAATCTCCGAACAGTCCTATGTGATCATGATGCTAAGTAATTGCCACGAAGCTAAATACGCAATATTAAATCGCACCATGAAAGATGGAAGCAAAGAAGAATTTAAGTGCCCTGTGGCAAACGAATTTTACAACAAAATCATGGGAGGTGTAAGCCTTGCAGACCAAGTGGCAATTGTTTATGAATTAAATCGAACATTTTGCAAGTGGTGGAGAAAAGTATTTTTTCGCTTATTGATGAGCGCAGTGGTCAACTCATGGATTGCGTAATGCGAACTCAAACATCGAAAACCCCCACTTCTTGATTTCATTGTACCTCTTGCAAAACCCTTGATGGCGTCCGGAAAGCTCAATACACAGTATCAACGCCGTAGATGAACTGGACGCCCATCCAAAACATCACGAAGCTTACTCAATGTTGTTGACCATCTGCCAGTAACAACAAAAACACGACGGCGGTGGTGGTGCGTAAATGTACACAACAAAAGAAGGCATCGCGCACTAAAATAATGTGCACGATGTATAATGACCCATTGTGCATTGTTTATTTCAAACCATACCATTCATAATTAAATTTTTATAACTAAAAAATCATTGTTTTTTCTTACAAAATTATTCATTGAAGACTACTGGGACACATATGTCGTAGCGGTCAGGACTGATGGGACATATATGTCTCGGTCCTAAATCAGTGTTTAAAATTTTCCTAAAAATATAACATCTTAGTCTTAGCATTCTAGTGTGCCCTATTCATAGTTTATGCTACCCAAATTGTTCTGTTTTAGAAAAAAAAACTCGTCTCAAAAGGGTTAAATATTAGTTTCTTATAAGGATCTGAATACCTCAAAAATGAATACATAAAATATTTTTTAAGACGAAGAAAAAATATTGCTACGTAGATCGGGACTCGAGGATTTGATGCAATCAGTCGCAAATAGCAGGACAGCTCTTCAGAAGAGATGGAAATTTATTGTCGAAAAAACAGTCCTTGAAATATAGGATACAGTACTCAAAGTCGCTTAATAAGTCTCAGAAGGCCTTCACACCTTCCACGCATTCAGCACAACAATCAGTGTCTAAAATTCAAGTATGTGAAAGTTATTTACAAGCACTCGCTCGTCTACAATACAGCCACAGTAATAACTAATCGCTGGTCGACTCTTCACTACCAAATCGATACCATTTTCAACGGTCAAAATAAGACTAACTCATTTTCGGAGAGCGACACTCTATTTATAGGCCTCACGGATGTTTCAAGAAAAATTCTCTTGCGTCATAGTTTGTGATTTTAGTAGATTTCTCTACTAATTTTCAAGAGAATCCATAGGGTCATGAACTCTCCAAAAATGATCACCAACATGGTCACTAAAAATAATTCCTACTTCGCTCTATCACCAAGATTTCTCCAAGATTCCTTTGAATCATCATTGCGGTGTAAGGAACGGCGTTGCTTCCGAATATATTGCAATTTTTGAAGTAAAATAATTACGACGCAGAGTTATATACACTGCTGGCCACCGTGAATGCAACACCAAGAAAAACAAGAGATAGCACAACAAAATTTATTTTGTAGATACCATGTTGACCAAGTATCAAATGATTAAATTTATAGTCTTCTGTGAAGTGTGGTTCCTGCCAGAATTAGTAGCCAGAGTAGCCGCCATTGTTGGAGATCACCGCTGGCACACGCCTCAGCATGGATTCAAAGAGACTTTGAATGTGTTCTTGGGGTACAGCAGACCAAGCAGCTTCCACACGTTGCCAAAGTCGATCTGGTGTGAAAGCTGGGGGTGTAATCTGGGACAGTCTTTGAGTAACCATGGACCACATGTTTTCCATCGGCGAAAGAACCGGAGAGCGAGCCGGCCAGGGAAGCTATTCAATCTGGTGACTGACGAATAACCTTTGGACAATGTGTGCCACGTGTGGTCGCGCATTATCCTGTTGAAATATGGCTGTGGTCAAGCCCTGAAGATAAGGAAGAACAACTGGCTCCAACACCTTGGAGATGTAGCGCTGGCCGTTTAAAGTACCGGCAATGCGTACTAGAGGAGTGCGAGAGTGATATCCCATATCACCCCATACCATAATACCAGGTGCAGGACCAGTGTGGCGGTACATAACGTTCAGAATCCTCTCTCCATGGTGTCTCCAGACTCGAATCCGACCATCGTGGTGTTGCAGACAGATGTGTGACTCGTTAGTAAAGACAACTTCATTCCATTCTGACTCCCACGTCCTTCTTTTATCGCACCATTGGCGGCGGAGACGTCTGTGATTCTGCGTCAAGGGTAGACCAAGCAATGGACGTCTTGCGGACAGACCACTCTGCTGTAAATGGCGTCGAATGGTACGCGCAGATACTGAATGATTCGTTACAGACTCAATGTGCTGTGCTATGGTTCGTGATGTGACTGAGCGATCCGTCACTGCCATGCGCCCAATTTGCCTGTCTTCACGTGAAGTGGTGCACTGAGGTGGATGCGATCGACCACGTGGTCCGTCGTTCCCTCTTGCATCCAACGGTCATATATCTGCATTACAGTTTTTTGGTTTCGTCCAACACGACTACCGATTTCCCTGAAAAATAATCCACAATCTCGGTAGGCCACTATCCTTCCTCTGTCGAACTCGGATACTTGATCAAAAGCTGAGCGCTGTTTCCTACGAGACATAACTGATCGTTTTTTGAAAAAACCACAAGAAAAACACAATTGTCGAACTTGAAATCGTCGAAGTCTCTAAACCTTAAATAGCGCTTTGAGGTGGCGCCGCAGGCGTGCGTGATGTGTGTCGGCGCTGAAATTCTAATCATTTTCATTTCTCCCCTCCGCTAATGCATGTTGTAAATTTCATGTTGTTTGCGTTTTTCCTTCAGGGTGTTGCATTTACGGTGGCCAGCAGTCTAAATGTTTTACACATCCAAATATAAATTATTTACATTATTTTAAGTATTCTTTACACAAAATCCGTATCAATATAATTTTACAAATATCTTCATGATTTTCTTGTTTTTCCAGATGCTCTTAAAACAATGAACTCAAAAAAATGAGAGACTTTCAATCATATTATATCTCTCCAAACCATGATTTGTGGCCGTAATAGCATACGGACTCGTGGAAGGCGTGTCATGAGTTCGAGCCCCAGTGCCACTGAAGACCCGACGTTTAGAAGTTGCGATGCACCTTAAATCTTTCGAGGCTTAAATTTGCTCCTTTGGCGTAGTGTGTAAGTTAAGAAATGGTTCGTCAGCTCAGATGTCGTCTTCGTCACTGGACCGATGTTCCGATTTATGAGTTCTGTAGTCAATAGCGCTTGTGTTACTTTATTGTGTGACGTTAATATCACTCTCGATCTATCAAATTTGATTAAATGGAAAGTATTATTTACTTCATTCTTAATCAGCCTCGTAGAGTTTGGTATCAAAAACGTGGAGACTATTTTCTAGTTAATCCACGAAACACCAGGACCCTGCAGTTTTCTTTGGCAATTATTTCTTACATGCATCAACTAGAAAGAAAATGTAACTTGATGTCTTCTAATGAGTCTCTGATGATAATGACTATTCTATCCATTACTCTGTTCTTGTAACCAACTCGCCCATTAAGACTGCATCTTTGATGGCTAGTGATTAAGAGATCGTGTTAAGTACACTTTGAGATCACCGATACTTTAATGAAAGCAGGCTTCAAGGAAGTTATTTGTAAAAGACGGAACTAAATTAATTGAAAAAGTAAAATGCTGATTAATTCATGGTGAGTTTACTTTACAAATTTGAAGCAAAATAATTATTTTATTCATTTACACATTCTGTGCTGTTACATTTTCCCCAGTGTACAATGCAATGAATATAACAAACAGTCAAAAGCAAATATGGATAATTAATAATAATTGTACGTATAATAATTATATATATATATAAATAATGTCTTTCTCTTTTTAATTGCATTTATGGACAATTGTTTTTTTTAAACAAACCGATTGTAAACAGATATCTTTTATTGATTATCTCTTAAATTAATTGGTCAAGTGAAATGCTGATTAATTTTTTTGTGAATTATTTTATTCATTTATGTATCATTATTGTTATTACGCATTGTATATATTTCTTATTACACATCATCATTGTTATTACACATTGTATTTCTTATTACACATCCCATCATTGTATACATTCATCATTGTTGTAACACAATATCATTGTTTACATTTATCTGTTATCCACAAAACTCTTATTATTTCCTTCATATTATGTACTTCTTATTAACTAGAATCCAAGATTGTAATATATTTATTGTTATCAAATTTTTTGTTATCAATATTGATTGTAAACAAATGTGCATACTTTTTTTTCTTTTTATTTGTGTTTATGTTCAATTATATTTTTAAATATTTTAAAGATATCTAATATTTTATTTTTCCATGACGATAAATTAGAAATGTATTTTAAATAAAAATTTTCTCTCTTCTTTTTTCGGAACTGCCTTTTTCAATTCCTACTATCAGCTCTCTCTCTCTCTCTCTCTCTGTATATAAAGAAGAGCAACTCACTCACTGACTGACTGACTAATCACGATATATCCGGAACTATTCAACCTACAGATTTGAAATTTGGTAGACATGTTCCTTTTATGGAGTAGAGATCAGCTAAGAACGGATTTTGTGAAATTCTAATCGCAAAGGGGGTTACGGGGGGTTAAGGGGCATTATAAATAATTGTTTCCATTTTTAAACTACTCGATGTACAATCTTGAAATTAGGTAAACAGATTCCTTTCATAGAGTAGAGATCCCCTACAAAATGAGTTCGGTGAATATTGACCCCCAAGTGGCATTGCGGGGGCTTAGGGGCCGTTAAAGATAATAATTAACATTTTTAAGCTATGAGCACAGTCTTTATATTTGATAAATATATTCCTTTTATAGAGTAGATATCAGCTACAAGATGGGTTTGGGGAAAATAGCCCCCAAGTGGCGTTGCGGGGGATTAAGGGGCGTGATAGATAAATATTTTCGTTTTTAAACTACTTGACCTACCAGCTTGAAAATTGGTAGGCATGTTTCCTTCATGGAGTAAATATCCGTTACAAAATGGGTTTTGGGAAAATTGACCCCCAAGGGGTGTTGCGGGGGGGGGTTAAGGGGAGATATAAATAATTATCTATATATATAAAGGAGAAAAGCGACTCACTGACAGACTAATCACGATATCTCCGGAAATGTTCAACTTGCAGACTTGAAATTTGGTAGACATGTTCCTTTCATGAAGTAGAGATTAGTTAAGAAAGAATTTTGCGAAATTCGAAACGTAAGAGGCGTTACAGGGGGTTGAGGGGCGTTATAAGTAATTGTTTCCATTTTTAAACTACTCAACGTACAATCTTGAAATTGGGTAAGCAGATTCCTTTCATAGAGTAGAAATCCGTTACAAAATGAGTTTGGTGAAAATCGACCCCCAAGTGACATTGCGGGGGCTTAGGGGGCGTTATAGATAATTATTTCCATTTTTAAACTATTAGACGCACAGTCTTTAAATTTGATAAATAGATTCCTTTCATAGAGTAGAGATCAGATACAAGATGGTTTTTGGGAAAGTAACCCCCAAGTGCGTTGCGAGAGGAGGGGGGTTAAGGGCGTAATAGATAAATATTTTCGTTTTTAAACTACTTGACCAACCTGCTTGAAAATTGGTAGACATGTTTCTTTCATGGAGTAAATATCCGCTACAAAATGGGTTTTGGGAAAAATGACCCCAAGGGGTGTTGGTTAAGGGAGGGGTTAAGGGGAGATATAAATAATTATTCCGATTTTTAAACTATTAGATGCACAGTGTTGAAATTTGGTAAGCAGACTCCTCTCATAGAATACAGATACGCCACAAAATGCGTTTCGTGAAAATCGACTCCCAAGTGGCGTTGAGGAACGTAAGGGGGGGGCATATTTTTCAATACAATCGAATTCTTAATGCTAGGACTTAAATATCAAAAATTTATACATATATATAACAACAAAAATTTATAAAACATCATGAAATACCAGCAAAGCGGGCGGGTAACAGTTATTATATCTATACTAGCTGTTACCCGACCGCTTCGCTGGGTATTTCATGATGTTTTATAAATTTTTACTGCTTATATATATATGTATAAATTATTGATATCTAAGTCCTAGCATTAAGAATTCGATTGCATTGAAAAATATACTTATACCTTTAACTGTCCGCAAAAAAAGGGCAGAACTCATTTAATTTGTATTTTCTAAAAATCTCTAAAATTGAAGTATAGAATGATATTTGCTCTTTCGTAACCCAAAAACAAGTGGATTCCCGCAAAACCAATTTTCGGTGGATCTCTACTCCGTAAATTGAACATGCAATCCAAATTTCAAGTCTAAATCTAACAGAAAAAAAGAAGTTTTACTATCAATATCCCCGTAATCCCGTTGAGAGCCGTTTTCCAATATAACCGCTCTTAGAGGATTTCAATTCAACAAAAGAAAATGCAAACCAAATTTAATTATTATAGTCCTTGTAGCTCGAAAAAAGTAATTTTTTTTTTGTCAATACGTCCCAGTAACCCCTGCACCCCCCCTAAGAACTTGATTTGCTTAAAATACATTCTTAGTGGATTTCTATTCAACAAAAGAAACATGCTTAACAAATTTCAAGTATATGGGTCTAACAATTAAAAACATTAATTTTTTCTGTAACTCCTCTTGACCCCTCGCAAACATCCTTAGGGGTCAATTTTCGTTTTACTCTTTGTTAGAGGAACTCTATTCCATGAAAGGAACATGCCTGACAATTTTCAAGCAGGATGATCAAATAGTTTAAAAATGGAAATATTTATCGATTACGCCTCTTAAACTCCCGAAATTAAACTTCGTAGTTGACATTCGCAAAACCCATTTTGTAGCGGTCCTCTACTTTACGAAAGGAATCTGCTTATCAAATTTCAAGACTGTACGTCTAACAGTTTAAAAATGAGGATAATTGTCTATAACGCCACTTGAGCCCCCGCAACGCCCACTTCTGGGTCTGTTTTCACAAAAACCCATTTTGTAGGGGAATTGCACTCTATGAAAGGATCTGCTTAGCAAAATTTGAAGACTGTGCGTCCAATTAATTAAAAATGCAAAAAAATTATCAATAACGCCCCTTGAACCCCCACAACGCCACCTAGGGGTCGATCTTCACAAAACACATTTTGCAGTGTATTTCTATCCTATGAGAGGAATCTGCTTACTAAGTTTCAAGACTGTGAGTCTAATGGTTTAAAAATAGAAATAGTTATTTATATCTGCCCTTAACCCCCTGCAACACCCCTTGGTGGTCAATTTTCTCCCAACCCGTTTTGTAGCGGATATTTATTCCATGAAAGAAACATTTCTACCAATTTTCAAGCATCTAGGTCAAGTAGTTAAAAATGAAAATATTTATCTATTACGCCACTTATACCCGCAACGCCACTTAGAAGTCTGTTTTCACAAAACCTTCTTAAAGCTGACTTTATTAAATAAATCTATTTATCAAATATAAAGACTGTGCGTCTAATAGTTTAAAAATGGAAATAATTATCTGTAACGCCCCTTAGTCCCGCAACGCCACTTGGGGGCAATTTTCGCGAAACCCATTTTGTAGCGTATCTCTACCCTATGAGAGGAATCTGCTTACTAAGATTCAAGACTGTACGTCTAATAACTTAAAAATCGGAATTTATAGCGCCCCTTAAACCCCCACCACCGCAACACACCTTGAGGGTCAATTTCCCCAAACCTGTTTTGTAGCGGATATTTACTCCATGAAAGAAACATTCCTACAATTTTCAAGCAGGTAGGTCAAGTAGTATAAAAATGAAAATATTTATTTATTACGCCACTTAATCCCCTGAAACGCCACTTAGAGGACTGTTTTCACAAAACTTTCTTATAGTTGATCTCTACTCTATGAAAGAAATCTATTTATCAAATATAAAGACTGCGTCTAATAGTTTAAAAATGGAAATAATTTATCTCTAACGCCCCTTAAGTCCCGCAACGCCACTTGGGGGGCAATTTCCACGAAAACCCATTTTGTAGCGTATCTCTACCCAATGAATAGGAATCTGCTTACTAAGTTTCAAGACTTGTACGTCTAGTAACTTAAAAATCGGAATTTATAACGCCCCTTAAACAACCCTTGTGGGTCAATTTTCCCAAAACGCATTTTGTAGCGGATATTTACTCCAGGAAAGAAACTTACCTACCATTTTTCAAAAAGTTAGGTGAAGTAGTTTAAAAACGGATATATTTATCTATTACGCCCCTTAATCCCCCACAACGCCACTTAGAAGTCTTTTTTCACAAAACCTGTTTTATAACTGATCATTATTCTACGAAAGAATCTATTTATCAAATTTAAAGACAGTGCGTCAAATAGTTTAAAAATGGAAATAATTATCTATAACGCCCCCTAAGCCCCTGCAACGCCACTTGGGGGCCAATTTTCACCAAACTCATTTTGTAGCGGATCTCGACTGTATGAAAGGAATCTGCTTACCCAATTTCAAGATTGTACATCAAGTAGTTTAAACATGGAAGCAATTATTTATAACGCCTTTAACCCCCTTAACGCCCTTGCGTTTCGAATTTCGGAAAATCCGTTCTTAGCTGACGTCTACTCTATGAAAGGAACATGTCTACCAAATTTCAAGTCTACAGGTTGAATAGTTCCGGAGATATCGTGATTAGTCAGTCAGTCAGTCGCTTTTCTCCTTTATATATATAGATTTAGCACGTTCAAATTTTCAATCGATAATAAAATACTTCCTATTTTCACATCCAATCAAGTAAAAATACAGTTTTTTTAAACTTGTAATGGATGACACTTTTGATCTTAATGCAGTTTTTTCAAATATTATTTCATTACTTACTGATTAATCAATTAAAAATTAATTACCGGTTTTCAACGCCAACTTAGAATCGTCTCCATTGTTGTAACAATGTAACTCTTAAAACAATGACAAAGCTGGCGCCGAAAACCGGTTTTTCGGCCAAACTAGCCAAACTGGGTATGCATTGTTTCTTCACTGTGTGTGTGTGTGTGTGTGTTGTGTGTGTGTGTGTGTGTGTGTGTGTGTGTGTGTGTGTGTGTGTGTGTGTGTGTGTATTCGTTAATAAAATATTTTCTTTCTATTCATCCATTCAAAGTAGGAGTTGACTTAAAATTTTTTATATTACTTGACTTTTTAATTGTTTCACTACTTTGTAAGATAATATGAGATATTTTTTGTAGGTGTTATAATTTTAATACGTATAATAAAATAATTACTGTGTAATAATAGCTGATGCAAATAATAAAATCGAAAATATTAATTCGATATTTCTTGTTCTTGTATGTCGTGTTATATTTTGATGTGTACAGAAAAAAATTTTAAAACTGAATTATAAAAACGTAATGAGGTTGAATAATAATGATTTTGAAGACAGCAAATCTCAAAGGGTTTTTCAAAAGCTGGAATAAGAACTCACAGTCCTTCTCTAGAAGACGTGTAACTGTGTTTCGAGCACATTTTCCAAGGGCGTGATTGGCGGAGTCTCCGACGAATTGCACTGCAGAACAGGGACTCTAATGTGCTTCAACTGACACAAATCGGCAACCAAGACTCTTCTCAACAGATTCCAGCTCGAACCATGTGCAGAGGATTGCAGAAGATTGGAATGCATAGTCGGCTGTCTGTAAGAAAACCAATCATTTCTGCCCGAAACGCAAATATCCCTTTCCAGTTGTGTCAGGAAAAAAGACACTGCATATCTGTGGATTGGAAACGGGTAATGTAGTCGGATGAATCACACTACACTTTAATTTGCTCTGATGGAAGACGTCGAGTTTGGCGAGAACTCCACGAAGCCATAAATCCATCTTGTCTCACTCGCACTAAGCAGGGGTCTGGTGGAAGTATCATGATATGGAGCATGTTCTTCTGTCTTAGAAGTGGTACTTTGGTGTTCTTTGATGGGAAAAAACAGCCATAGGTTCCTAGATATACTGGTAGATCAAGTGCACCCTTTAGGGTTAAATTTTTGCCCTGATAGCGATGTATACTTCATGCACGATTATGCAACTTTACATAATGCCAGAAGTGTTCGAAATTGGTTCATCGAACATTAGCCTGACTTCCAGCACTTTATCTGGCCACCGCGTAGCCCGGATCATAACCCCATGGAAAATGTGTGGGATATGGTAGAATAACTTATCCGACAGTACTTTCCTCTTCCATTCAATTTAAGAGATATAAAAAGCTACAAAGCCACTGCATGGCATTCTCTGGACTTAAATGCACTCCAGAAGCATGTAGACTCGATTCCCAAAAGAAATAGAAGTTATCCGGGGAAAAGGTGGTTCTCCAATAAAGTATTGATCTTGGGTTTCTAATTATTTGGACAGTATGTGTGTTACCAACAAATTCTATCAAGTTAATTATTTATTCTGTAAAAAAAAGGCAATCGTCAAGTTTAGTTTAAGTGCAAATTGGAATTTCAACTTCGAAAACATTTAAGAAATATTGCCTTAGAACATGTGAAAGAAACAAGTTAAACTTTTTATTTTTTCTCACGTCGCAGTGAAGTTTACTTTGGGCAAAAGTCTACTATTTTTAATGCTTACTATCGAACAGTTTGTGACTAGTATAAACCAGCTTTAAGTCAACTTAAACCTTTTCACCCTGAAATGACATCTTCAATTCCTCCGACTTTAAAATGCCAGATATATATCTGATAATTAAAAGACACACAAGTCTAACTGTACTTTTTGATTTGTGTTTCTTCTTTCAAGCTACGATGGGAATGTTCTCAAGTTCTTTTTTGTTCGATGTCTAGTTTCTTAAAAGTTTTTCAAGGAATCTAAAATATCACTCATGTATTTTTGCATTTTTTTATGGTCTCTTGACACTATTTGTCTAGTTTCTTAACTATTTTAAATAAAAAAAATTTAAAAATGAGTCTGGAAAGAGGAAATTTTTTATTAAATGAAAAGTAAGTGAACATACTCAAGGAGAATGTTTCACATCTCTGATAAAAGTTTTAAGAGTTAAAAATTATGTAAATAAAAAAATGATTACTTAGAGCACAGCATGCAAATTTTTTAATAATCTGATTCAGTAGCCATACTTTACATCATGTAAATTTAAACTAAGTCAAATTAATGTTTAAAACTTAAGAAAAATTACTGAAATTTTTTTTTTCGTGTTTTGAAGAGGTTAGAAGAAAAAGAATATAAACATAATTTTAAATAAGATTCATTAAAAATTTCTCATAAGATTAGAAATTGCATCATAAAAATATTTCCAATTACAAAATCAATTTTTAATTAACATGCTGATTTGATTTAATTTCTAACTATGAGCGAGTGGTGCGCACAAGGAGGATCCCCGATTCCACCCCATCCCACATGATTTTTTTTTGTAATTTATAATCCTATGTATATAGTACTTAAAATCTATTGAATTATTAGTTGTTAGTATTAATTTTATTAATTAATGCTAATTATTTTCAATAAATAATTTATTTTTACTGTTTTTGTGTTTTGTTGTCAAATTAATGTTAAATTCGACAGTAAAATGAGCTACTAAAAACAGAGCTTGTAATTAAATGACGAAAAAGACAATTACATTTATCGGTGTACCTCTATCTCTAGAGTTCCATGCTATATGCCATGTGATAATTTTTTAAACCAATCTAACGAGCAATAACCTTCTTTACACAACGATTTTAAAAGGAAAAAAATATATATTTGTCAATTAAATCAATCAGCCACGTGTTGGCGCCAGGGAGGGGTGTTCAAAATCTTAGGGATCCGTGATGTTAGGCTGATACATACAGCGGGACCGCGGTTGTTTGAATGTTTCAGAACCGCTGCTCTAGGGAATTTTTTTTAACTGTTGTTTGATGATAAAATCGCTTTCCGTTGAGGAACCATGATTATGCAAATGTGAGCTGCTATATAAAGCCAAACGAAGAGAGAGAGAGTACATAATAGATGGTCGTATGGCTGATACTGAAAATATATAATTATAACAATTTAAGTCATTCAGTAAAGATAGCTAGGATCTGAAAGGAGAAAGATCGTCAGTGTTGCAGAATTAATTATCACAGTTACGTACTTTAAGAATTTTTTTAATACTTAGGCTAATGATCAGAGGCGGATTAAGCTAGTTGGAGGCCCCTGGCGGTAAAAGGTTTGGGGCCCCGTGGGCTGAAAAGCCGAAAAATTTAAATAGTAAAAAAATATTTGCTGACCTTAAATTCTCAAAATAAAATGTATAGCTAATAAAAAAAAAATTAATGGCTCAAAAAATTTAACTTTATTTTAAAGGAATTAAAAAAAAAACCTTACTTAAAGCTTAAAATTTTGCTATATAACTTTACGTCTTGATTTTTCTTAGCAAATTCATCGATTATTTGGTCCAAAACAACTTGTTCTATTTATAATATGGCCAAGCTGTTCAGTTTGTCTCCTCCCATACTACTTTTTAAATAATTTTTAACGCGTTTTAAAACCGAAAAAGATCTTTCACCTGATGCTTTTGATATCGGTATAGTTAAAAATATTTTTTAAAAGTATATCTTCATTAGGGAAAGTCGATACCATTTCTTTTGCAACTCGATAAATTTCTTTATTCGATAGTATCTTTGTTTTCTTTTAAAAATAGCAAAAACTGATCCAATTAATCGTCAAAATTAAACGATTCAATATCGTCTTTGTAAATACCCTTTAATTTTTGTACGGCTTTCTTCTTAATTGCAGGTAACCTCTCGTCAAAAAATACAAAAAAGTGTTCTATAACAGATTCATATATTCCAGCTCTTCGGGATAGTTCTGCACTTGTCCTATCGCATATGACATAAAATGAGTTGACCAAGAAATTTTCCCTATTTTCAAATTCATGACCTTCTTCTTTAGTTTCACCGAAAATGATTTTTCTTTTTCGCTGCCTGCAAGCTTGTACTACTTCCTTTTCAAATGAGAGCCCTGATAAAGTAGTTGCTTTTCCAAATTCATTCTTGAAATTTTGTATATAA
>BMAO01008774.1:0-90328 GCA_019973975.1 Trichonephila clavata | reverse complement strand
AGATATCTAGTAGGGATTTCAGCTCCAGGATCCCAGAATTTCTAAACCCCGGGATCTTGGAATTCCGAATCCCTTGGATCCCGGTGTTTTTTCTAATCCGGAAATCCCGGGATAAAAATAACTAATTCCGGGATTTAATTTTTGTCTTAGTTATATTTAAAAAAATTTTTTCTCATAAAATTTTCCTAAGAATTTAATTTTTTAAAAATTTATATCCTGTTTATGAAATATGTACGTAGAATTTTTTTGCGCAATTATAAGTACTATATGTAAGAATATATATATATGCACAGTATGGGTGAACGTCGCAAAGATCTAAGCGGCTCACTGCAATGCTTACACAATAATATAAGCCAGCATTTCTCAAACTGTGGGACACGCCTCCTTAAGGGGGCGTGATAACTCTACGAGGGGGGGGGGTGACCATAATGAAAAGTCAAAAACATATTATTTTTAAAAAAATTATTAATTTACTGAAAGTAAGCAAAATGCATTCAGACATAATAAAAAATAAAATTTACATTTACTCTTATAAATGTATCTGTACTGTACAATGTATTTTATAATTAATTTAAGAATACCAAGTTAAGAGAAAAAGTTTAATAATTACCATTAACCCCATGGGCTTTTCATATATAAAATTGTATACAAAAATTAACACTTTTCTTGATAATTTGGGCTGTTCATAAATAATCTCTTAACTGTCGATTAAAAGTTAAGCGACCCCTATGCCTTCGTTTTCCACGTAAGAGCGCGTATGTGATGTATTGGGAGGTATGGAAGAAAAGGAATAAAAATAAGCAAATTCTCCGAAATAAGTAAATCTTTCGAAAACACTGTCATAGAGTCCTTTTATTACATACCAAAGCCTTTGGAGTAATTTTAAGGATAGCAGTGCACAGAAAAGATCATACTCCGGAAAGACGCATATATACGTCCGGGGAATGTAACGCACTGGGTGAGAGAGATAGACGTATATATACGCCGGTGGCACTTAAGAGGTTAAAGTCTTATTGTAGCTATAGCATCAAAGTATAGTATTATTGAATTCTATCCGTTGTATTTGTATGGAAGGAGGGTGCGATGGAAATTATGATTGAATATTGGGACGCAAATATTGAAAGTTTGAGAAGCACTTATATAAGCAACATCACAAGAACAGATTTTATCACAGTTCCTTCTTCAATTAAATGCCGTTAATTAATAGCTGACCTGCTGTGAAGACTTAAGACACTTCAAATCCCATTGCATTACTAACAGCTCATGCAACTAAATCTTCAATTTGAAATGAGGTGACACTTAAAATGGATTCACATTCTGATTCAATAACTGGATCAATTTATATACAAAAACCATTAAGTGTAGAGGAAGAACTAAATAAAGTTATCAAAGAGGTATATGCACCAATGCAGTCTATTAGATTTGAGATATTGTTATCAAAAATTCAAAAAGAAATGTCTCTTTTTTGAAAATAGAGGGAGACGTGGTGACTACCTGAAAAGAACTTAGCCCTATTTAATGACGATAATACCTACTAGTAAAGAATTCAAACGTACATTTTTCTATGGCAGGACAATTTGTAACAAAAATAAAAAGCCGTTCCAACGATGAAACGCTGGAGGAGCTGTGTTTTTATAAGCTTATTTACAGAAACACAAGAAATGAAAAAATGCTTTTTTTAAAATTTTTTATTATGTACTATTTTTATTTGTTTTTAGTGATTAATTAATTTTTTAAATTTTTTTATTAAAGTAATATTAAATCAATTTTTAATTATATTTTCAGTTTTATTATGCAATTTCAACTACGCTAATATGTAAGTATTTTTAATAAATAGTCCAATCCTAATCCCGGGACAAATCCCGGGATTTAGATAATGAATTCCCGGGATAGAAAATATGACACGGGATTGCAAACCCTAGTTTGAATGTAATTGACATGGCAAAAGCATCCGTAGAAGCCTGTACTTGTTTCAATATAGTTCAAAAAATTTTTTTTCCCCATCAACTTTTCGTTGGGTTATATTATTAAAATGTATAAAGGGCATAAAACTTTAAAGCCACTTAGTGTAAATAACTGGGAAAGCTGAATAGAGGCTATTAAATCCTTATCAATTGGGAGGTATTTATGATGCTTAGTTTTTATAATAATGCTGAAATGGACAATTCTATAAGAGATGAGGCCTCTGGATTATTAAATTCTACTTAACAATTCAAGTTTCTATGGTCATCATTATTTGGTATAAAATCTTTAATTGCATTAAAATCCAATAAGCAAGCTAGTGCAAACAAAATATTACGATCTACCATCTACTATGGAACTCTCAAGAAATTGTAAAGATTTTTTTAAGGATGTAACTTTTGATAAAATGCACTGTGATGCAAAAGAACTGAGATTAATATCTCCGCTAACTTTGAGGCTTCCGTCACAGAGTTCGATGGAAAAATGTGAATTTTAATTATGAAGCACAAAATGATTCGATGGAATATCCTAAATTAAAATTTAAGATAGAGTTTTATTTTTTTTTTACATTGGACGAAGCAGTTAACGCTTTGGAATGCCGATTTAATTTAACGAGTACTGACAATAATTATTTTCAATTTTTGCACAATATATATGATTTAACAGATACCCTTAAAACTTTAATTAATTAAAAACTGTAAAAATTCAGAAATGTTGTTGACCGACGGAGAATCATTGGACGTAAACGCGCTTGATTGAGCAGATGAGATAATGTCAATATAGCAAGCAAAAAAAAAAAAGCCCAGTTGTGTGTGTGTGAAGTTTTAAAATTTATTTCTGTTTTAGAATTTGCTTCAAATCTTGCTATTGAATTTATTTTAATTTCTTTGCTAATAAGTTTGGCAAGTGTAGATATTAGTTTCTTAAAATTAAAATTAATAAAAAATTTCTTACAGTTCACGAATTCTAAAGATAGATTAAATGGCTTCGCTTGGCCATCGAACATGAAATAGCTGAATAAATTGATCAGAAAGTTTTCAGAATTAAAAGTCAGAAAGAAAAAAAAACAGTGGTAATTTTTTATGTGTTTTGTTTTAATTTTTAATATATATATGTACTGTTAGCTCCCTTTTTCTTCGCCAGGAATATTCAAGTTTTATAGGTGTGCATTTATGAACAATTTTTATCTTTTTTAGTAATAGTTTTTTTTTTTACTTTGGGGAGAGAAGCAGCATTTTTCATTTCTGTCCGGGGCGGCAAAATTGCTAGAGCCGGCCCTAGTACCATATTGCCTTAAATCAGCATTTTTTTATTGAGATGCTTAGTTATGTTATACTGACATCATACAAATGTCATAAACGTAATAGTTAAGATATATAATTAAGAACACACGCGTTCAAGTTTATTTTGAGATATTGTGATGCGCCAAAACATTCGGATAAATAGCTGAAAGGCTAAAAAGAATAAGATTGAAAAGTTAATTCACAGAAAATATCAAAAGTCATGCTTTGTAATGGGGTATTGAATAAGATTGTTAATGGACACGAAGGTTACTGAGACAGATCAGCAAAATTCGTAATTGGAGGCATTCATCCCCTTTTTTCTATAAATTATGATCCTATACACAAATGATATTCTTTAATATGAAGCGCATTATAGTTATTTTTATATTTCTCTGGCAATGCTTTCCTTGCTCAAGTAGAATAGATTGCATTGACTCAATTAAAATAATTCTTTACCTGGCGTTTGACATACTTACCAAAACAGAATTACTTGAGTAAAACTGTATTACCAAATAATCTGTTTTTATGTGTTTTATAGTCAAATAAAATAATTATAGGACAAATTTTTATATTCGCTGTGGCTCCAATACACTCAGATGTTTAATCACTCTTCGTAATCTCCAAAAATACTCAAATTGCGTTTTACGAGATTATTAGGATATTTTCAGTCTTTGACGTCAAACGAGTTATTAAATATAACCTTTTCATGCATTTCCTTCATTTCCTTCTTTCGACCAATTACTAATGCATGTCTGCCATTAATTTTTGACCGACATCAGAATTGTTTTCTTTAAACATTCTTAAAAGAGGCTAAAACGCAATAATTTTTATTTTAATCACATATTTATTATTTAATAATTCTCAGTATGAACGTATACTACTGAGTAAGATAAATAATCAGACGAAATTATTTTAAATTCACTTATTTTTTCGAAGTAAATAAAGAGAAATTATTAATTTTAACAGCTTTTTCTACTTCAAGTTCTAATTCTGAGTCAGTTTTTTTCATGGAAATTCCTTCAAAATCATCAACTTTTCTATAGTTAGTTTAATGAAAAATAGAGTATTTTTAAGTATGATAAATGCGTTCAATTGACCGCAAAGTTCATTTTCTTACTGAGCATTTCTAATGAAAAAGAGAAATATTTTAAAGATATAATGTTACATGGATTTCTCGTAACATATCTTATAGAAATAGATTCACGTTATTTTTCACTACTTGTGAGGAAATATCTAGTTATCTCTCTTCATGGACTTTACCATCAGATCAGATAATATGTTTTCAACTGATTTCTCTGCAATTCACTTGTAGAAAAATACACAAATAATAATTGTTTTCTAAACGCAAGCAAGTAACAAAGAAAAAGTTTTTGTACCTGCATTATATTTTTATTATAATGCTTACATGATTTTGTTACTTATTAAAAGTGTTTTTGATTTAATAAAATATGTGTGCTAAATATGATCCTTATCCATGTATATTACAAATGGAAAAAAGTGCAAAAAAAAAAAAAAATTATTAAATAACAATGTGTAACATCTTTCCTCTCGATTGCTGGAGATTTGGGGGAGTGATTTCGTGAAAAGGGACGGAAATGCGTAACAGGAAGTTGGGGAAGCGCGCGCTATTCAGTGAAGTTCTGTTATTTCTCCTTCATTCGGGAGGGGCTCCGCCCCCCCCCTGCGGTGTAGGCTGTGGGATCTTTGTTTTTGTTTTCTCACTTTAGGATCAGAGAAGCAGCTAAGTCCTTTTGGCAGAGTCGTGGTTAGACAATGGCGAACATGTTTCGATACCTGACTTCGATTGCTGCGTACAATTTAAACGACCGGGCCACAGAGCAGCTGGTGTTGCGATCTATCGCGAACAGAACAACTCACATGTTGTGGCTCGACATATGGATATTACTTATCGTCAAACAAGTGGACTGGGTATTGTTAGTCAAGATATTGGGGACATATGTGCAGCAAAATGATTATTTGAAAATGGACAAATAGTGATTTCGGTGGTCGTATACATTTCTTTATTTCCTGCATTTTGTACGTTTACCATATACCAAAAGTGGTTCTGCTCTTTAAAAAAAAACAACTATCACTCGCTTCCCATGATTTTGAGTGGTGATTTTAAAGTTAACTTCAGTTTGCTAGAAGCCGAGCCACTCATAGCTTTTTTGAACGATGAACTCAAGTTCGAAATGAACACAAATCGAAATGTTTGGACAACTAACAGTAGCACTGTTATTGATGCTATTTTTCACAACGGTTTTTAAATACTTTGAAAACACAAGTATATGTGTCATATTTTAGTTATCATAAATTATCATTACCGCTCTTCCCCAAATTGAACAAGAATAATTATTTTTGATAAAAAAATTGCATTACTCCTTGTGTGAATTAAATAAAATTTTCATTAAAGATATAATTATTCCATAGAAAATTATTTCCAATCATACTCGATTTCTTTTTTTCAGGATTAAAGAGTTGCTTTTGCGAATTTACCACGATAACATGTCAGATGTTACACATGGTATGCGACTACTGTAAGGCTCGTTTCTTTTTTTTCTTTAAATTTTCTTGACAGAGTTTCTCAAACTGTGGGATACGCTTCCCCAGGGGGACGGGATTACCCTACACAGGAGGTGCGAGCATACTGAAAAAGGAAACTAAAAGATTATTTTTTTTAAAAAAATTATTAATTTACTGAAAGAGAGAGGTTGACTGTGACATAATAAATAACAACCATTTACACTGTTATAATAAACTTATAAATATATCTGTTCTGTACAATGCACATTTTATAAATAATTTACCCATATTAAACTACGAACGAATTTAATAATTACTACTGACGCCTATGGGCTTATTATTTATATAATTTAATATTATCTTGATAATTTGTAAAGTTTATAATTAAAGTCGTATTGTGTAGCTTTAGCGTCTAAGTACCTTATTATTGCATTGCTATTGTATGGAGGGGGGGCGATGAAAGTTATGATTGAAAATTGAGTCTCAAATATTGAAAGTTTGAGAAGCACTGGACTAGGCTAAAAAGGTGTTTTTTAGGTGTAAGATGTTAGAGCCATTAGAAGATAAAGAAATATAATTTTTGAAAAAGGAAAGGGAGAGAATAATACTATATAAAACTGGAGAATTTTAGATGTTTTTCTAATATTTACTTTATGTAACTTATAAGAATATTTTTTTAAAAAATGAAATTTCCACGGTAATTTGTGCACGAAAAATGGAATATCTCCAAAACAATCCAATAAAATTCAATACAATTTGTAACACTTATGTTATAAGCCCTTTAGAATGTAATAAACCGCAGGTTTTAAGATGGTTACTCGCTCATTTAATCACATTTTACAGCCATTTTTAGCTTAGAACATAAAATAATTTTGATGAAATATCTTTAACGTCATATTTGTGTGTGTGTGTGAATGCTTATAAGATATTTATTTCTTAAAATATTTTCTTACTTTTTGGTTTGTGACGCTTCAGATGCATCAAGAAATATATCAAGGAAATTAAAATTACATTGTGTCCAATGTATTTTAACTTCTGATGTTTTTCTTAACATTGAAAAATTTACTAAAATTTTATGAAGATATTTGTTTTTTAAAAGCAAGGTGTGTTATATCAAACAACTTATTAAACTTATTCATGTTCTTTAAAACAATAAGATTCTTCTGAAACTCTATATTTTTGAAAAGTCTCCGAACCTAGTCGGATGACTAATGGGAAATTTGTTTTCCAATTTCCCATTTTTTAAATAATATTTTCCTAATTGAGTATAATTTGCTGTAATAAATTTGTTATTTTATATAAGTCACAATAAGGTAACTGGGACGTCTGCGACAAGAAAAAATGAACTTTTTTACACCAAATTTAAATGGTTCTCACTTTCTTAAATTAAGAGAAATAGAAGTAAAATTTTTACGTTGAATTATCTGCATATTTATGTACGTGTAAGTGTAAAAAAAATTAAATTTTAAACCGCAAATAAATTTGTATAAGCAATAAATAATCAATAACTATTTTTATATTTTCGCGGCATGTTCTTACTTTTAGATACACTTTACATAAAATCCACTGCGTATATCGTTTAAAATTTTCCGGAGTGTTTGCAAACATAACTATCCACAAAATGAATAAAACGAAATTTTGAAAAATAAATTTATAAAAATTTTAAAAAATTGTAAATTTAGGGATTCAAATTCCCTTTAAATTTCATGCAGAAATTGTGCTACTTCTGAAATTTGTGAATGTTTATTTGGAAAAAAATTCATTCACTTTGTAGAAAATTTGTGGATCTAATAGTATACAAAATATCAGCACTATAGGTAAAGTAGATTTTGAGGAAAGTGTACCGGAATCACCAAAAAAGCCTTTTTGAGAAAATAGCAAATAAAGATATGTTCATCTATGATTTTGTAAAATAGCATTTTTTAAATACAATATAAAGCCATACCATAATTAACTGGATTATTTTGCATCATTTTTCAGTTTTTAAACTGTAAATTTAAAATTCTAGATTATTTAGAAGTTTTTTTAATTTCTCTTTCCTCACTTCATCGATATGTGTTATCAACGATTCACACCATCTTCCATTTAAAATACTAAAGTTTTATATCTATAAGTTTTAGTATTTGTACTTCACTTTGAACATCGTCATTACTGGATATTGTAGAATTCCTTACACATATTTTTATTGTTATAAAATACACAAAGAAAATGTTTTTGATGAATTTAAGATGTTAATTTGGTGACTAATTTAAATGCAAATCTGTTTTTAAAAATTGTAACCAAAGAATCTCTCTTTTGTATTCTCATACATATGAATATTTATATATTTTAAAGTAAAACCAACAGTACTAAACATATAGAGTTATTCATGAGCGTTGAAATGCTAACAATAAGCAGTTAGGAAAAACGAAATGTCTATTTTACATGTCGAGGCTTAAAGTTCTGACTTTGGTATAATGTAGAAGTTTGATGAGTGAGATGCTAGCTTAGGTATCATCCTCGTCTCTTGATCGTTGTACAAAATTACGTGGCCCGCCGCTGATAGCCTTCGTGTTACTTCCCATTTTGAAGTAGATTGAAATCAAATCCCAATCTTTTATTTAATTTTATTTTTTGTTCAATGAACACACACACATGGATTACTTGAATAACGGACATTTTGACTACTGTAGTTGAGTTTTCTTTTCTTAATCTCTCGGAAAATTATTTGAATTTTTAATGCCCTTAAGAAAAATGAAATGAGGTGTGTTTTCAAAATAATAATTTATGAGTTGCATTTACTTTAAAAATCAGTACTTAGTGACGTTTTTGTGTGTGTGTGTGATTTTTTTTTGAAATGTTTCGTTGATGTAATGACAATGCGATAAAATACACTTCTATATCTGTCTTTTAAATATCTCTCTTTTAAATTTCGTAATCACGCGTATGACGTTTACCGTGGAAAATGGTGATAAGAATTTCAAATGTAGATGTTTCGAAAAACGCTTTTATCACAAGGAAATTTTTCCAATCATGTTTTCAGAATCTTCATTCAAGGTTTTCGCTCTTACATTTTCATTATGTTTTTGACACACAATTGAGAGTTCGGTATTTACAGCTAAATCAGAAAAATCAGCTTAAAAACTTTTAATTAATTAGTATACGGAATTCACGAAAACGAGTTCGAGTATATTAAAATATGAATTCAAAATTACACTTTTTGTTTTAAAATTTGCAAGTAATCGAGTATTATTTAAATGAATTATAAACTATTTATTACACAATGGTGGACACATCTTAAGGACATATCTTATATTCATTGGTGATTGACGCAGAATCTAAAAAAATGTAACATGAATAAATTAACTTAACTGCATAGTGTAAACTGAGTGAATCTTCACCAACGTCTCACTATAAAGTGACATGAGGGCTATTTGCGAAGGATCTCGTAATTTTGTGCCCTCGTCAAGTGAAGAGAATGACAACCGAGCTGGCAACCCCCAAGGCCGGCTCTAGTAGTTTTGCCATCCCGGGCAAAAATGGAAAATGCCGCATCTCTCTCCAAAGCAAAAAATTATAATTACAAAAGATGAATTGTTCACATAGAAACACACTTATAAAACTTGAATAATTTTTGCGAAATGAAAAGGCAGCGTAACAATTATATACACTGCTGTTTGTAAAAAAATGCAGCACCATGAAGGAATCATCAGAATTAAATGAACTTTGCAGCAAATATCAATTATAGGATGTTACGTAAGATAGTAGAGTTTGAGAACAACCGCGCCGTGAGCAGCGCTCTCTGAACTGATGCTAGAAGCGTATAAATGGAGGGCTGTAGCGGGACGTTGAAAATAGTTAATGATTATTTGTTAGTGGCGAACGTTTAGTGAGATCTAAGTATGCCTCCGCGACGAAATAAGGAGAAATTCCAATAACCTACGGAGTTTGAACGGGGGAGGATTATCGGCCTTCGAGAAGGAGGATTTTCCTATTGCTCAATAGGAGCTCGTGGACAGCGGAACAGTTCCACAGTGATACGAGTTTGGAAACAGTGGACCGAAGAGCACCAAACAACTCGAAAAACTGGCAGTGGACGACGGAAGGTGACGTCAGCGCGTGACGATCGACACCTACTCCACATGGCGGTGAATGACCGTACATCTTCCTCCACGCAATTGACAGAACGTTGGTCTACTGCTACAGGTGTACTAATTCTTACGCTTCGTCAATTCATTGACATCTGTTGCACTGGGGATTACGTGCAAGGGTACCTTTATGCAGGATCCCCCTCACGGCAAACCATCGACGGCTGCGTCTGTCATGGGCTCAAGAACACAGAGCCTGGCAAGCTGATTAGCATCAAGTTGTCTTTTCAGATGAATCACGCTTCAATTTGTGGGACCAGGATGGCCGCATTCATGTTAGACGCTATGCCGGTGAACGCTGCCTTCCAGAGTGCGTTATCGAACGACATAGTGGCCTAACATCTAGAGTAATGGTTTGGAGTGCATTTTCGTATCATGGACGATCCAATTTGCTACGAACTTAAGGTAATCTCAATAGCAACAGGTACGTCCGTGAAGTGCTACAGTCCGAGGTCGTTCCCTTTCTTCAAGGCATCCCTGGAGCTATCTTTCAGCAGGATAATTCACGCCCACATGTTGCAAAGACTGTTCGAGACTTCTGTTCAGCCCAACACAATCAACTTCTTCCTTGGCCTGCTTATTCGCCGGATATATCGCCTATTGAGCACGTGTAGGTTTTGCTTGGTCGGCGTCTCACTCGTGATCCGCGTCCTGCAGCTTCAAAAGATTAACTTTTGCTGCGCATACAAGCAATATGGAATTCTCTTCCACAAGCAGACATTCAAAATCTGTTTGACTTAATGCCACGTCGTATAGCAGCACTTATTGCAGCGCATGGTGGCTACACCAAATACTGATTTCGGAAACTTAATATTGTTTTTTTTTTTTTGCTTTGAAAATTTCGTCCTTTATTTGTACTAATACAAGTCGTTTGTGCATAAAATTTCATTTTACTCTGATGATTCCTTCATGGTGTTGCATTTTTTACAAACAGCAGTATATATTATTTTAAGTCTTAAGAATTACAAAATTATTCAAAATTAAGAACATAATTATTTGTTATTATTTGAAACGATTAAAATGTAAGAGAA
Source organism: Trichonephila clavata (assembly GCA_019973975.1). Taxonomy (NCBI): domain Eukaryota; kingdom Metazoa; phylum Arthropoda; class Arachnida; order Araneae; family Nephilidae; genus Trichonephila; species Trichonephila clavata. Next base: position 79,402 of record BMAO01008774.1, on the reverse strand, counting down.
AGAATCGACCATTTCAGTAGGCCAATTTCTTCGAAAAAGAGTTTATTGATGGTGGGGATCACAAGCGTTATTTTAACTTATACGAGCAGTAACTACTCTCGAGACTAAAATAAAACATTTCATGTGGCTCTCTATCTACCAAAAACTTTAATTACCCCTGTCCCCTTTTGGATAACTGAAACCGGACATCGTATGGGTGAAAGGAATGTCCGTTGTGACCTTACTCCGGGTTGGGGAGAAAGTTACTAGTGAAAAATGTGTAAACATATCAAATTTCATGATTTAACATGTACTCCCGCCTCGAACCCTTCAAGTTTCAACAGAAAAGAAAACTGGCATTAAACATACAGAGTACAAAATAAGGAAATAAAATACGTTAAATAAAATATCAAAAATTCTCACTCAATAATATTTCAGAAAATATATAAAATTCTTTGTAACAAAAAATATATGTTTCAAATTCAATCGAAATGCTGCCCTGGGCAGGGGTCCGGTTTGTCCGGTCCTAGAGTCACCTCTGCACTCCCTCTCTAAACTGACCCACCATGCCAAAGGTAGGACTTTGAGTCTCAGCAGTGGCATAGATACCAAAGGGCTAGGCAGTGCCCTGCACCAGGGCTCTTGGACCCTGACCACCAAGCAAGCTGTGAACTTGCGATTATTTCTCTCACATTTAAGCATAAATATAAAGAATTACGACACAACTATAATCATTGCATTTCGAACTTGTAAGGATTCTTTCCATTGTTTGCATAGCATTAAAATTTTTTTACTTATTAAAAATTTTATATTTTAAATTTTTTTATTTTTCTATATAAGCTGTTACTTGAAAATAAACTTCAAGTTCCACGAACAATCTTACATTACATCTTAAAAAACCTACACAGGAAGGAATTCTTTCATGATTATATGAATTCTTAATTACTATATGATTCATAATAAGCTACTTTCTTGTTTCACTATTCCGCAATGTACTCGAATCTGCAATAGATCCTCCTCTTCCTCTCTTTTGCAGAGGAAAGAAATTCGACAGTAATTGCAATTAAAGATACCGCCGCTAATGATGCAAATTTATAAAAACGACTTTGAATCATTCAAGTGCAAAGCTAGTAAAACTGCAAGAAAATATGTTATAGATTCCTATTTTGAAGAAAAAAAAGGCAAAGAAAAAATATTTTGATGTATTATATTTGACCACCGATTTCGAAACCGGATAAAAATATTTAAAGTTACTATTTTCAATTAGGTACCAGAAGCTATAAAAGCTCAATTAAATATACATTTGACTGGTATAAGTGCAGTCTGTCAAATATTCAATTTTCTAAAACCAACATTTTTACTAGATGTAAATGAAACAACTTTGTTGCTTAAGTGTGACGGAGAGAGAGAGAGAGAGAGATTCCAAAATAAGTATTTTGATATAATAGGCCCAAACTTTCCCCCTCAATTTCTTAATATTTATCACCTACTTCTCACTAAATTAACCCAGGCATGGACTGTTCACCAATTATGTGATAATGAGCAAACATGGAGAACTATAATGCGACCTAACAGAAGTATTTACAGCAACATTATTCTATACAATTCCTGTCACTTCTGTAGCAACAAAAAGATTATTTAGCAATTTAAAAATAATTAAAAATTATTTGAGAAACGGTGAGGACCCAAGCCCGACTCCGCATTTATCGCTAATAGCAAATGAAAACAAAGTTGCATCAAACCTGGATTTAACCGAAGTTATTAAAACATGAGCTAAAACCAAAGCTAGAAAAAAATTTTTAAACCAAATTGTTAATTTGTTGTTATTAGGTGTCTAACCTTCATTATAACAAAGGTATTTCATGATACCTTTGTTATTATTTGTGTTGTTGTTGTTTCTTATCCCACTTTTGACCGACAGAAACATCTTGATCAAGTCAATGAACCCGTGCGTTTTTGAACAATGAAGAACTGTAGCTGGACTTGAGAGCAGCTGGCTCTTATGGCAACCAATACAAGCCAAGATGTGGGCAGGTGCGGCTTGGCTCACATTGCATTTCGGACAAGGAAGGTAAACTATAAGATCATCCACATGTCATCGAGCTATAGTATGTCCACTGCGAAGCCTAGCAAGAGTAGTTTCATCTTGCCTACTACTTGTCCCAAGTAAAGCAGCACCAGGGCTATTTCCTTCATACCATTCATGTATGGGGGCCTGCCTCCAAGAGGAACTGATATCTTGTTTGACCCGGGTAGCAAGGCAGCCACCATGTGTAGAATCTTTATGGCTGCCCTAACGGGTCAAATCATCTGCAATCTCATTCCCGTAGATATTCGCGTGCAATGGTGTCCACAGTGAAAAAAGATCTTAACATTGGCATTAAAGCTATTTAATAGCTGGATAATACTCGTTGTGTTATTATTAGTAATCTTATTCGTTATACTGTTTAATTTTTTATTATCCATTACGTTACTTCTCATCTTCCGGTTCCGGCAGATCCTAGATTCTTCACAGCTGTTCCGGAAGAGTTGGTGTTCTGGTGTCAAATCGAACCTGGGGGATCACTAAAGCTCATACAAGAAAACTCATACGTATAGTACGTAGCTTTGCTTTCCTATGATCTGCAGAACATGATAAAACGCTGATGTTAAAGTAGCTTTGTATATTTAAAAAATTTACATATTTTTAGTTTTTTACTTGATAAAACCCAACCAAGAGAATCAACTTAGGACTAGCTACGTCATGATGAAATCCGAATGTCAAGAAATAAATTGACGGTTACGAAATTTTAAATATGTATAGCAGATAGTATTCGGATGATTTTACACGTAGAGGAATTTTTGGAAAGCTGGAAAGAGAACGAGAAACAAGGGATGTTGCCAGTGAATTTAAAATCCTCCCACAGTGTTGTTTCTCGACGGCATCATTTCAAACACGTGAAATAAGTAGCCGGCGCACTGGCAAAGCAAGTCATGAGTGGGCCCTGTTTAAAATTCCTTCGGGGCACCATTTTAGAAATGGGAGCTTTGTAAATGGGACTTTGATAAGATTTTAGAATTTTGCACTTACACATGTTGGGCCCTTGTTGTTTGGGGGCTCCGTATCATTGGTACAGCTGATACGGCATTAGCTACGCCCGTGAGCAGGCGCAATCTGAAAGGTCGTCTTTACATTACTAGGGCCTCCCATAACAGACATATTGCTTTAACAGCAAAGTGGGACTATTTCATCGCAGCTGTTAAAGAAACAAATGAATTTCATGCTGCCGCAGCTACTTAGAAACATCGGAAAATTGTTTTCAGACACTTGCGACAAGCAAAATTAAGCAACTGATACCTGTTGTGAGTCTTCAATTGACAAGAAAGCTATGAAACAGCAGTGTAAGAGGGTGAATCGAAAAATAAGTTTTCCCTGTCGACTGGGGTTAGAGTTGTGTATGAATGTAAAAACATAGAATGAGACATTAAAAATAAGATATAACTTTATTTTTCCACTTAATTACCAAGTACACTGAGACATTTATCATACCGCTTGATAAACTTCAAAAAGCCCCCCAGGAAAACTCAGGGCTTTGCATGCTATGGTCTATAGGTGAACGGCGAAACAGCAGGTGAACGTGCAAGACGCCGTTACAACATTGGGTAGAGGTCGACCTCGATCAAGCAGATGGATTCGGAAAAAAAGGTCTGGGCTTCTCAGATCTGGCATTCTGTTGTTGGATGACAATGCGAGACCACACTCGTTGACGGCTATGCAAAACCATATTGCAATTCTTGGTTGAAGCACCTACACCATCCGCCATACAGTCCTGATCTCGCATTAAATGACTTTTATCTGCTTCCGACTTTGAAGAAGAATATCGCCGGAAGGCGCTTTGGAAGAGTCAAACAAGCCGTTAAACGCTTCTTCCGTATGCAAAGCTCGAGTTTTTCCTGGAGGGTTTTTTGAAGCTTATCAAGTGATATGACAAATGTCTCAATGTACTTGGTACTTATGTGGGAAAATAAAGTTATGTCTTATCTTTAATGTCTCATTCTATGTTTTGACTTTCACACACAACTCTGACCACAGTCGACAGGGGAAGCTTATTTTCCGACTCACCTTCGTACAATTTAGTCAGTCTAAGACCAAACATTGTTCCAACTAATGAAATAATAAATAGGATATTATTACTTTGAAAATATATAAGAATTATCATAAGAATAAGGAAGTAAAAATATTGACTTACATCGTAGAAAATGGCGTTTGAAAATCGAGTTTTAATGGAATTGTTTTCATTACAGTATTGCCAGTATCTTTCTAAATATCTTGGAAAATCAGTTAACGATATATTTTTGTGTCACTTAGAATTTATGGATCAGCGTTTTTTAAATCACAAAGAATGTTCATGTGTTCAACGTTATATTATCTTTCTTAATTAGAATTGTCAGGAAAAATTTATCCTTAAGCAATTTTACAGTGATAAGTAAAATTCCCCAAACGAAAATAAATTGTATTGCATCAGCAAAGAATAAGGCTTTATACTCTAATCTAAATACTTTCTAAGGTCTTTAATGTGACTATTTTTAAAAAAATAATTTACCTTAACGTTTTTACCTCAAAAATCTATTTTTCATAAAAGATAATTCATAAATCCAAGTTAAGTTTACGCAGTACCCTTTTCAAAAAAAGTTTTTGGGGGAGACGCAGTAAGAGTAAAAATAATTTATATTTTATATTTAGATTATATATTATTAAGTTGATTCTGTAAGTAAAAAGTCAGTTTGACCAGCCATTGTTTTACAATTTAAAAAAATTAGGAATTTTTGAAGTTTTTTTCAAATTTTTATAAAATGCTCAATTTTTAATTTTTTGTTGTTGTCATTTTAAGTTGTTTATGTTTCTTGGATTATTGTGAACAAAAGTTAGTATGGATTTGAAAATCTGTTCCCTTCTTGATTTTCAATAATTATCTTTTTAGCTAAACCTGAAAAAAAAACACACGAAATTTTTAAAAATATTAACTTTAGCTCATTTTTTAAAAAACGATCTCGGACCTAAATCCATTCTAACTGTTACAGAACATATGCACAAAAAATTTCAAGATTCTACCTTAGGGATCAGAAAACACTTATATCTACAAAATTAAAAGTCTGAGAAAAACGCTTTTAAAAATTGTAAAGGCATAAAACAAAAACTTATAATGCCCGTAAAGCTCTAATTTTTTGATATGGTATTTCACAATGTATTTCATATATTAAAACACTACTTCAATTAAATATGCCTGAAAACATTTTTTTAATTCAAAATATATTTTTACATAATATTGATAGCATTTGTTACAACGACAGGTTATTCAGCTTAATCTTAACATAATATTTCCACAAAAGTTTTGAAACACGAAGCTTTTATGTACACAATAATATTTCTACATTGAATGGTATCAAGGAAATCGCCCTGGTGCTGCTTTACTTGGGACAAGCAGTAGGCCAGATGAGACTACTCTTGCTAGACTACGAGAGAAGTGGACATACTCGAGCTAAACGGCATGTGGATGGTCTTAAAGTTTACCCTCCTTGTCCGAAATGCAATGCGAACCAAGCCGCTCCTGCCCACATCTTGGCTTGTATTGGATGCCATAAGAGCCAGCTGCTCTCAAGTCCAACTACAGTTCTTGATTGCTTAAAAACGCACGGGTTCATGGACTTGATCTAGATGTTTCTGTCGGTCAAGTGGGATAAGAAACAACAACAAAAGCAACAGTTTTACCTGCAATAATTGTATTCAGAATACTTGTATTCGGAAGTCTAATTGCAGTATCACACAACTGAGGATGTTTTTAGATTTATCATTTTCAGTAGTATTCCGTTCCTTCGAAATATTGTTTCACATAACAACCTAAGAACATTTTGACCATGGCATTTTCTCATCTGGAAAAAATTGATGCTAAAGCTTCTAAGTTAAATAAACTATTGTTTAAAACAAAAATTAGCCTTGAAATCAATCTGAATTAAGTATAATTATAAGAACTCAGAAAGCTCAAAACATAATCAAGCAGAAATGATTTTAGTAATGGAAATTGAAATTAGTAATAATTTCACAATGAAAGACTTGATTGTACTGGAAAATATTTTCAATTACTTCAATTTAGGAGTGGAAAAATGCTTTAAAATGAAACAGAAACCAAATCTAAGCTCAGAAAAATTCAAATATCTGCAAAACTACAATAACTTGTTATCAGATCTGAAATTTGGTGACAAGCTGTACAGTGATATAAGCCACAAAAAATGCAAAAAAATGCAGAAAAAAATCGGTTTATTTGAGATTTGCAGGGTACTGTGTGTAGCCTTACGAGAAATACAAAACGTAGTTTCGATCTCAGCGCAGTAAATAAACCCAATAATTATTTCTTATATATATATATAAACACCACACTACACACGCTTCGCTGGGTATTTTATTATGTTATATGATATATTGTCTTAAAGTTATTAAGATATTACGCTTTCTACTGTATTCAAAAATATTCTTATAGTCCTACTTTTTGATTTTTAAACGACAGGTCTATCGCAAAATATTCTAAAACACAATTATATATATAATTGTGTAATAATGTATACATAAATATATACATAATCGTGTAATAATATATATTATGCTCTCCCCCTTAAAAGTCGATTTCCGCAAAACCAATTCTTAACAGATCTCTCTACTCAACTAAAGGTGGCAGCGGTAGCATAATGGTCAAGGTAATGAACTTGTGACCGGCGTGTCATGAGTTCGAGCCTCATTCCATTGAAGACCCACCGGGTAGGAGGACAATGCATGTTAAATCTGTCGATGTTCAAACGTCCTGCCGTTGGTGTGGTGGGGAAGTTAGGAGAGGGGGAGCTCAGGTATCGTCATTGTCACTTGATTATGGTTTAGAATAATGAGGTCCGTTGCCCAAAGCTCTCGAGGAGCTAAATAGGGCGACGTTAATATTCCCTCACTACACAACAAAAGAAACATGTCTCCCAAATTTCAAATCCGTAGGCCTAAAGTTCAAAAACGGGAATTTTTTTTACCTGTTGAGCTCCTGCAACCTCCTCTCATTCTCAGGAGTCGCTTTTGGCTACATCCGTTCTTAGTGGATCTCTTCTCAACAAAAGAAACAATACCTGCCAAATTTCAAGTCTGTATGTCTTAAGTTCAAAAACAGGAATTTTTTTTTCTATAATCACCTCGCAACTTTTTTGGCAGTCGATTTTCATGTAACTCGTCAGCGAATCTCTACTTAATAAAAGAAACACGTATGCCAAATTTTAAGTCTTAAGGTGTAATAGTTCCAGAGATCTCATTATGAGTGTCGCTTTTCTTCTCGCTCTCTCTCTATATACATGTTTATCTTCTCAACATGAATTTGTTATTATTAATCTTGTTTAAATTTTTACTCTAGTCTTTAAATTTCCGGTAACATTTTTATCCTTGTCGGAAATGCTCAGTGCTATATAAACGAAAGATTAAACAATTAACCGAAATGGATTAATTCGAATTTTTGATTCTTAAGGCTATGGTATTTAATTAACAGAAAGAATTGAATCTACCTTTATTATAGCAACACAAATGAATGCTTACTGACATTTCGCCCTGATTGTCGTTAATAAAACATGAATCTGTTAAATATTTGTCAGTCAAGGAAAAGGATAATATTAAGCAGATTATTTGTAACAAATACCTTAATTCGTCTTGTAAGTTTACACAGGAAGATATAATTAACTAATTCGTATAATAAATACGATATTAGAAAATTAGAAAGAATGTTTTAAAAATGTTTAATAAAAAGGTAGGAAAGGAAAATTTAATATTTATTTTTGCCTATATTTTAACACATAAATTAACCATTATAAAAATTTTAAAGTGAATTTAATATGTTATTCGTATACGATTACATCAGGAAAATTCTACATATCTCTCATTATAGGATTTTCGAATATTTTGTTATTCTTTTTTCTTACTATATTTCATCGCAGTCTATCGAGAAGCAATTTTCATTAGCTAAGTAAAATTCGGCATGATTTCATGTATTCGTTTAGATAGAAAATCAAATAATGTATTTGTGAAAATTAAAATACAAAAAATGGCATTTGTATTAAAAAGGATTATTCTCTCTCTCTCCCCTTTCCCTTTTTAATAGTTTCTCAGCAGATGCTTCAACCATACAAGAAAAGCTGTTTTACAGTAAAGTATGATTTATTTGGTTTTGAAGAGTATGGAACACGCAACTATGTATATACTCGACTTTTGATAGTTCAAAGATGAAGGGACCAATGAAAAATTTTGAATTATCAAGAGGGTAGAAAAAAATTCCTTAAATACACGAGGAAAATTTTTTTTCTAACACATTTAAATTTGAAACTATGTAATAAAGCACCAATTGTGTACGTATGCATCAAATTATTTTAAAGTATTTTTAGAAGTACATATTATACAGCATAAATATTTTTACAGAAGTTAAAAGTCCTGTATTAAAAGAATACATTCAATACATTCATACACAATCCTACCCATCTCTTCTTCACAAAAGCGGACCATCCTTTCTGAAACCATGTGCAGCTAGGCCACGTGTTAAACGAAAGATATGGACAGCTGACCACAGGTGCGGTTGGTCTATTGTCCACTTGAAGATGGAAAGCCATAAAAGTGTATTTTCGCTTGATGAACCAGAAAACACTAAGAAGGGGTAGCAGATGGCCATTAAAGGGGCTACGTTACAGGGGAGACACGCAGAAACAACACAAACGCAAAACTTGTAAGCTCCAACCTGTTTATTACAGGCCTGGACATGATAGTGAGTTTTCGAATTGTCGAGAGTTTTATAAAATAACTTCGAATTATAGCGTGTTGTAGTCTGGCCAGCCACAGATTTTACTTTGAAATATTGAGTATACCAAAAAGTATTGTTTTAGTTCGAAATATCAAGAGTTTTTCTAGGGACTGAACATATACTTCGAATTATTGAGAGGTTCGCATTATCGAAGGTTTGAATTATCGAGAGCCGACTGCATGTATATATATATATGTATATATATATATATAAGCTATCATCTCCTTTAAAAATATTCTTAGTTAATAGTTAGTAAATAGTTTAATAAATATTAAATATATCTTACAGTCCGCAAAAAATTGAAGAAGGAAAAAGTCTCTGACTAATACACAGAGAATACTTATTTGTAAAGCATGTATCAGAAGTTAGTCGTATTTTTTGAGCACTTTTGTTACTGTTAAGCAAACAGTAAATCGTATATTTTAATTTAAATGTATATGATTGAAATGATCAAATTTTGTTTCGTATTATTATTCTTAATTGTTTTTTTTTTGTTAATTCTTTTATGTACAATTAAACAATGGTAGCATTTTCAGCGCTGTAACCATCATGATGAACTTGTTCTTTTTCTTCAGTTACTCTTTCTATAAACGTCGTTTTTATACCACAATGAAATGAAAGTAATTGATATCCTAAAAAGTCGTTGAAAAGTGACTGAAACGTACAATTAGCATCAAGAGGAATTTTATTTTCCTAACTTTTGTCTCATTTTTTTAGATAAACCGTGAGAAAAGAATGCTCTTCAACAAAAGAGAGGTCTACTGAGTTAATCAGAAATAAAACCTCTTGAGATCAATGGGTGAAATGTTTCATTGGAAAATTCAGAAATTTAAGTTGCATCATCTATTTGTGAAATCATATCCCTCGGTAAACTTTTACAACCTTTTGGCATTGTGGGGAAGTTTGAAGAAAGTTGTGGTTTCAGTTCAGGAGCTATTTGAGCATGGTCAAAAAAGGGATCTGTTGCCAATAATCCTCCAGTTGTTTCTAAGCACGACGTTAATTAAAACAATCAATAAATCTTATCTTTTGCGAAATATCTTATTCTTATTTTTGAGCTGTAGGAAGTTTCAAAATAAAATTTGTAATTTAATTTGGAACTGGTCCACTTAAATTTGAAGCAAAACTTGTCCAAAAATTACTTGTTAGAACTCTTAAAAGGAGAAAAATGGGAACTGACAACTGTAAACTGCATCTAGTTATGATTCTCTGTTCATTGCTGATGCAACATAATTTACTACGTCGAATTTTTCACAATTTTGTTTAAAAATTCACCGTTTTGTCGGATTATGTAAAGCTGCCCTATGTCATCGTACAGAATGACATTGACATCTTCGTACAGTGACAGTTGATTTTCGTACAATTCGTTCTTCCTCCACGGAGGGGAAAAATCAGCTTCAAAACAATACAGCTCTCTTTATCATAAATTAGTTATATAAACAGTTATATGTTTTCTTTTAAAGGAAAGGGATGTATATAAAGAATAATTTTTCACGTCCAGTAATTTATAATTTAATCATTTTGAATCTGAATGACCATGAAAGCTCAATATAGCGTAAATTCCGGCGATTCTTATGATTAGTTGGAAAATCCCAAAGCTTATTTCACTCATGGTTTTGAAGCATTGAATTAAAATTAGGATGGATTCATTCTGATTAGATATAATGTACAAAAAAGGAAGTTCAAGAAACTGTAAGATTGATTATTGCATCTTTAAAACAAATTTCAATTTTGTTATCACTTTATTTATTTATTATTTATTATTATTATTTTGCCTCGTTCTCAGAGTAAAAAGGCAAAGAATTAGAATTTTAAAAATATTATTTGAATTTATGTTTTGAAAACCACTTGTGGATTTTTGATTCTACTTTTCAATTACCGTAAAAAGTCAAGAATGACACGTGAAAATCCAAAATCCAACATTTCTGTGTATGAGGATTTAGAAACATAATTCTATGGAACGTCTAAGAACCCCTTGGTTCTGCACTATGAGTCTTTAGTGAAAAGTAATAAAATAAAACTGATTCTCTGAATTTAGAATTCTTATTTTTAAAGTGGTTTTGATTTGTAAACTGTAACTGCTCCATTGAGCAAAGATACTTGAGTTCTTAGAGTAGAAAAGCGTTGTGATGATGTGATTTGAATGTTTTCGGTAATAAAGACAAACGTATAATATTTTTAAAATTTAAAATTTTAATAATTTTAATTTTTTTTTCTCTTAGAAAACATGCATTAAATTTTTTTTTTTTAAATAAATATTTTTTGGATTCAGGAATTAAAAATATTTTAAATTTAAGTCAGGAGCGCTAAAATTAAAATTATGTAATAGTAATTAAAATGTTAAAATTAGTTTTAAAACAAATATACATTTTATTCATCAATATATATGCAAGAGGAGGTACTTCAGTTTTGAGTCTCATGGCTTTTAGGTGATAAGTCCAGGATTTTTACAAAAATCATGAAAATCCGAAACAGAAAAATGTGTTTGTTTAAAAAATTCATGTAAAGTAAGATTGTGATAGGTTGTTATATAAAAAAAAGCTGTATGGGTTTTGGTTCTGTTCATTTTTTCCCTTGCTGATAAATAAGAGAAAGTAAATATAAGTTACACGTGATAATTTAATTAAAAAAGGATTATAATTAATTTCAATACATATATAATACAATTGGATACAAGCGCAAACACATACATGCACACAATTAAATAAAAATTAACTTTATAACCTTTAAACAGCTATAATAAGAACGATTATAAAATGTAGTAGTTGAGAAGCATTAAAAAAAGCTTATATATCTATATAATTTTTATAAAGGAAACAATTATAAATAAATATTTGAATAATGTATCGAATATAGAAGCAATTAATGCATTAGAACAAAGGTTCCCAAACTTTTTTATCTCATAGACCCCTTGCCATGTTCTTCGGGGGTGTCTATCCTGCTTACCTAATATTGAATTTTTACAAGTTTATCAACTTAAATGTCTTTTTGACATTTGGTACTACTATTTACTTTAAAAGAATTAATTTTCTAATTGTAGTGAAGAGTATAGCGTTTAAAACTTAAGAAGCACATGTTAGTGAATTAAAATAAAAAATTAAAATAAATTAATTTAATACTTAAAACAACTGTTACATAAAATAACTGAACAACAAAGGTTTTTAATGAGAAAGATGAATCTGATGCTTCAATAACGAAATTTCATTACTTAATATCAATCTAGTCAAGTTTAACCTTAAATCTCCTTTGTTAGTACGTGCCTAATCCCATCTGCCTTTTTTTTCTGAGATAGGCAAACTCACTGAAACTCCCTCACACTAGGAAAATCAATTAAAAACTTTCTCGTGATATTCCATAATTCGCGACGAATAACAGATATATCTTTTTAAAGCCAAAATTGCTGTGTGTGATATCCGTTTCTAAACTTTATTTTAACATTGTTAGGGTCTATTTTAATGAATTTCTATTGTAATATGACATTTGTTTCCAACGTGGCTATAAGAATTCATTGTATACTAAGGTATTACTATAAAAAAAGCAATCTCAAACCTAATTTCAAAATCTGAGTAAAAGGTATTTAAATGTTGAACGTAGGTTAAAATATCCTGACAAACTGTTTGTGACAAATTGAGAAAATTCCCGACATCCAATATTATATTTCTTTAATTTAATTCTGGAAAGAAATGCTGAAATGGTCCTTGTCTTAATAAAATTTATTTTGTCACCTAGTAACCACAAATTAACCTTATTAAATTTTGTAAATAAATCAGTTAAATTGGTAAAATCTAGTTTCCACTAAATCGAATTTTTTTAAAGATTAACGTCATGATCTAGCTTATTGAGAGAGAGAGAGAGATTCACTATTATAGAACCCATTTACACCTCAAGGACCCCCAAATTATTTTTTCGCTTTCATGAACCCCTTGAAGGTTGTCATAGACCCCTGGGGGTTCATATAGACCACTTTGGGAATCACTGCAGTAGAATTTCTCAGTTTCACTGAATTGAAGATTTTCTTTGATGTATAGTAAAATCTGGGGTAAAACGCTCACCCATGTTTTGAAGCCGCATTTTTAAATTTTAGGTATATTCACCATATAACACACAACTCCTTTTTTACTCAGAAACCCGATACATACGTATGCAATGCTCTTATGTTTCGAAGTAATTTATTCCAGGTATTATCCCAGGCTTTTGAAATAATAGTATCTTTCTAGAGCAGGGGTGGTGAGAACCTTTTTGGATCAACGTGTAATTTTTTTCTACAGAAATGTTTAATGAGGTATAGACGTGCCGTCAAATAATTTTGAGGTGATTATTGAAAAAATAATAAAACTAATTACTAACAACTCAAAACTCTTTATTCACTACGAAAAAATACACTGTGCATTGTATAATAGTAAATGTTTTAGTTATACATGTAACTCAAATTAAAGTAACATTAGTGTGATTTATGTTTTTACAGATTAGATGGCAAATAACATTTATTGGATTGTAAGATGTTACTTTTAGCAGAATGCATGCTGAGTTGGAGTCATTTGTAAAACGGTTTCTAAGCGAGTCTTTAATGTTATTCATCTCTGAAAATAATGACTCGCAGGCATAGGTAGATGAAAATGTGGTTATGATAGCATGTGTGAGTCAGCTCTTTCAAACAGTAAATGTGTCTGGAATCGAATTTCATGTTTCCAAACTCTCATTCCTGGCATTTTTACAATATATCAATTCCAACCTTTTCCTTGCTTCAATAAATTTTTGAATCTATATTGAAAATCAATCAGTTGCATTTCAAATTCTTCAATTTCCAATCAGTCGAACTGGGACAAGTTTAGTTTATCAAATGAAATTACATCAGAGTACATAATAAACTTGAGCTTTTCCGATAATTATTTGAACTGAGAACATCTCGCTGAAAATTCCTTGATTGAAGAATCAATTACGGAAATAAATTCATCTATAACTTTTTCTTCGTCTGATTTCTTATATATGTATAGCTAATTTTTTTTCTTCAAGTTTCTTATAATAATATCGTTCATGAAAACATTCAGCTTAGCGTCAAAAAAGCGAATGACATCCATCATGAGAATTACTTCATAGTAAACGTTGTTATTTTGGACTAAAATGTAAATCCTTTTGATCGGTGGCATGCCCAAACTATTGTGTCGCGTGCCATCAATGGCACGAGTGCCACTGGTTCGCCATTCCTGTTCTAGAGTTTCAACTCTTTTAAATTCATAAGGTATGCCATTTCATTTAAATAAATATTATTTTTATATATATAAAAGTCTAATTTTTTTTAGGCTAATCTCTTTCTTTATTTTTAAAGCTATCATTTTTATACCCGGCGTATAAAGCGCCCCCGTAAATTTCGATTATATATTTCTTGTGCTAAAAGTGCGCGTTATACGCCGGATTTACGGTAATATATATTTTTTATCCTACTTAATTTTTAGAAACTAAGGTAAATTTTAAGATTTTTCATGTCAACTATTATTTAGATAAATCATTTTATCACAAGGTGTTATGCTTTTCCAGTTTTAGTGCAGTATGTAATAAATTGTAATTTACATGTTGGATTCTGGCTAATTTAACGCACAGGTTGAACACAAGTAAAATCATTTTGTCCTTTTAAAACTAATTCTTTAGAAATATTGTGCAAATGGATTGCTTAATACTTTTCAATAAGAGTAGTATTTTCCGATGTAATATATTTTTCGTTCTATATATGCATTACAATTGAAATGGAAATAAAGAGAGAAATAATGAGAAAATATTACTAAACATTTTGCGCATTCCCGTTAATTATAATAGAATACATAAGAAGTCAGTGGCGTACAGCAGGGTATAAGGATTGGAAGTTCACTAGCGTTTCTTTCCCGTGAAATCTTAAGATTTCCATACTTTTTATATTCTTGGGAATTCCCAGGAACGACACGAGGCTGAAATAGTCTGATGTAGCTAGTTTTGATTTAACTTTGGATATCGATCTTTGATATACATTTTAGTTGACCAGATTGTTGCAATTTTTCGATCATTCACCCCGAATTCCTTGGAAGGAGAAATGTCCACTTGAGCCCCCAACAATGGGATAAAAGTGTAATAAGAGAAACAGTAACACCCACGTTGGGTCGAGGAGAACTTTTGCAAATTGTCGTAGGAAAAAGTAAATACATGAAATGCTAATCAATTCCTGTCTGTCTATCGAACACCACTTCATTAACTAAAAGTAGTTAACTTTCAAAGTAGCATTATTTCGTAGTCTACCATCACGACTATTTTGATGAAGTTCTGATATCTTGATTTACATTGGTGACGTAAGTACTTATATTTAAAAATGTTAGTTATTTTATTTATTTAAAATTTTTTTCCCATTACTTGACATTATTACAAACTATTTAATCGAATCAGCAGTTTGAAGAAGGGAATAAACCCCCCAAACTATGTAAAGGGAGAAAATTTTTAAAAAAATTTCGAAACTTGTCTTATTTTTTAAACCAAACTTTTGTGTGAGATACTTACATTAATATTTAGTTATTTTTAGTAAATAAAAATATATCAATTTCATAAACAAGAAATCAGTTGCACAAATAAAAGCTCTTAAATACAAGAATTAATATTTTTTATTTATGTGATCGTTACTTCAAGAGCAAATAAATTTTTAAATATTCGTTAATATTCATTTCTTAGTAGCAATATTAGAAAAATAATTGATTCGAGTATGATTAAAAATAAATTGAAAATCGATCTTCAAACATGAAACTGGATGACGCTTTTAAAACAATTCCTCAGACATCAGCTGAAATTGCGGGAGGATATTTCTTTACTGCAGGTAACTCATAACAAAGCTAAGAACTAGGCTTATGTTTGTTCAAATAACTCTTTAAAAATTAATAATTAAAATATTTTGTATTTTTCTTAT
The DNA here is from genome assembly GCA_019973975.1 of Trichonephila clavata. Lineage (NCBI taxonomy): Eukaryota > Metazoa > Arthropoda > Arachnida > Araneae > Nephilidae > Trichonephila > Trichonephila clavata. The sequence continues at coordinate 63,658 of BMAO01008774.1, read as the reverse complement.
TTTTAGCTGAATGTATAAATGAGTTTATTTTGGAATTGATATGTATCCTTATTTTACATAATTTTTATTGATGTCAATGAGTTAAGAAAACCTCGTTCTTAAATTTTTTGAAATTTTGATGTATTTCTAGGAATGAATATTGCGTTCCCGGGATTTCCCAAAAATTTCTGGGAATGGGAAAAACCGGGATACCAGAAACCCACAAGTTCACTTCCTTCTCCCCCATATACCAAGAAAATTTTCATTTTTAATGTATATTGCTTCTTGGCCCTTACATGTACGTGTTTTTGAAAATGTAATCCCCGTAATGGTAATGTGTGTAGCCACTGTTATGAGCTAAGGTTTAATCATGTGTAGTAACTTAATAAAAGAAATACCTCCCCCCTCCTCACACACAAAAATAGTGCATCTTGTGTGAGATTTTTTTAATTATTTCGAAACCAACACTAATTTCAGTATTTTTTACATACATTTTTTAAATTTAAATTTAATTTTTATTTTAAAATTAGAATTAAGTAACTGTTTTCTTTTGGACTGTTGAAAAAAAAAAGAAATATTTTTATTATCTAAAGAATTTTAAGTTTTTTTATTATTTATTTTCTATGAATAAGCAAAATTAAAACTAATTTATTATGACTTGAGTTACTAAATTGAAACCATTATTTTATATTGGTAGTAAGGTAAGAAATAAACCATCGTAATTGTATATTTTTATCGCGCATCACATTTTATTCCTGAAGCTGCTTCATTTTCGTTTTATTTTTCCTTTCAGAAAGCGTAAACCGCAATGCGCAGTCGCAGAATGACGAAGCAACGTTATCGAGTGAGATATTTATCCCTCCCCATACAGAAATTTTGAAACAGGCCGCCATTCCACATAAAAGACACCGGTAACACGTGCTGAGCCCCAGAACTTCTCCATCCTTCTTTGTTTCAAAAAGTACAGTTAAGAATTCTCGCTCAATTTTTAAAATGACCGGAAAAATGAAGTTCAAAGTTGGTAAGTGACTTTTGTTGCGTTTGAGAGCTTGCAAAAATTGATATGTTAAGGAAATTTTGCTGAGATATTGCTTATGTAACGGATGATCGGCAAAGTAACTGTGTAACTCCAGGTATCGAGATAGTAACGAAAAGTATATTTGTTTGAGAGATTGCAGAGATAGTTTTCTTTAGAAAATTTCGATCTTGTTTTGTGCTAATGCATCATTTCATTGTTGTTGAATTATGCAAGAAAGACAACTTGAAAAATACGATTTTTTTTTAAAAAAAATTGTGAATATTTTACATTTACAATAATTAAAATCGCCACAAAACAGTTTTTAGTATATTGATAATTTGAAAGATTGAAATGCAACTCTTCATTTTGTGTTCCGAAATGGACTTTCTGTAAAAATTTTATTTAATAATCATAAATTGAGCCAAGAGTTAGAAACTGATTTAGAGGTTTATTAACTCACTGAAGCCTTAAGAGTTTTTTATTGCAGTAGTAATGTAAGATATTCTCCCAGGAAAAATATTTTAAGTTTTATTTACCCATATATATATTCATATGTCGAGCTTTATTGGTATTTCTAATTTTTCCCACTGGTAATGGAGGAGTTAAGAGAGCATAACATTTGTTCTTATCTGGATGATAATATATTAAATTTTTAACCTTTAATAATATTTATATGTAGTTGTAAACTATTCTAGTATATGATATATAGAAAGCCTCAATGTGTCTAATATTGAGACAGTTAAGAGATATGCAGGTTTTTTTTTTCTAAATTAGATTATAAAAATTAACACACAGAAGCATTACAAATGAAATTTTAGCTAGCAATAATAATATATGATATTTGAAGGTTTACTATTCGAAGTTATTGCTTTAAATGTAGGGACCCATATATTCATCCCAGGATTTTTTTCTTCTATAAATGGAATTCTCAATTATCAGTTTTCTTGTTGTAGTAGTGAAATAGGGATTATTTTTCTTAAATGAAAACTTATATCTTATTTGTTCTGTTATAAACCTAAAAATTCTTACTAAATTAAAAATACGGTTTTAATTGTTTATTTAAAAGCTGTTTACATATAAGTAACTTTTGTTTTTTGAGAGTAGGAATTGATTACTTTTACTAATATTGATTTTGCTTGCAGATTTTTTATGGTTGACATGGAAAGGATTCTATACATTATTACTTTCATTTAATTTTACACAATTTTTTAGAAAGGAAAAAGGAAAGACTGCATCAGCTCATTTTTATTGTAATTTATTAATTTCCCAGAAACAACTAACTCTCTTGGATGATGAATGAATTAATTGGCCTCATTGTACTTTCATATTAATAAAATATGTAGTAAATGATAGCACATTTTGTAATTCAAATTCCAAAAATACTATAATTCTTTAATATTGATTTTCTTTTATTTGCCTGTGATTAGCTCACCTCCCCTTCATTATAAATTTGATTTAACTTTGTTTAGATATTTTTTTTCTGTCATTATTTAATTTTATATTTCTGTCAATTTAGCTGATATCTCCTTGGCCGACTTTGGTCGTAAAGAAATTATCATGGCTGAAAATGAAATGCCTGGTCTAATGTCATTAAGAAAAAAATATGGACCTCTTAAACCTCTAAAAGGAGCTAAAATTGCTGGTTGCTTGCATATGACCATACAAACTGCTGTACTTATTGAAACTCTTTTGGAGTTGGGTGCAGAGGTAATGTATTTTGTTGTAAATAATATTTTTTTTTATAAATGCATTTTTTACCTTGTATTCATAAGACTTGGGATACTTGCATATTATCGCAATAATGCTGATGTTCGAGATAACTCATCAAGTTAACAATGCTGATTTCACATGTGTTGTAGTTGCTGAATTGGCTGCCATGTACTTTGTTTTATATAATGTTCCCAATATGGTTGCGATAATACGCAAGTACCCTATTTAGTTTTACTAACAATTCTATTCGTGGTTTTATATTCTATGTTTTTCCATTTTCTGAATGCCTTTTTGAAAGTTAAATAGTCAGTTTAAAATGATTTTTTAAAAATTTTCTGTAATTCAAGTATTATAAATTAAATCTTGAAGTTTATTTTGCTGTAAAAACTCTGGAATATTTCTTTAGATCATGAGTTTATCATGATTAGTTTTTTTATTGGGTATTTCTCTTTGCTAGATGAAAACTACTGTGAATTTAAGATTTATTATTAAGTGGCTTAATAATACTTTAAATTATAATTTAACTAAATATATCATCATTTGACTATAAACATTTGTAGTTTTGATTTGTGAACATTTTAATTCAAGTATGCTAAATCACTGTTTTTTTTTTTATAAAATTCTATTTTATATCTTTATTAACCCCTAAAGTGTTGCGGCATATGTATCAATCTCTCTCAACCAGTGTATTAAGTGACCCGTACACACACACACATATATATATACACATCTTTGCGCTGTTATTAATAAAACAATTCTGAAGACTTTGGAATACACTAAAAGGACCTTGACAGTGTCTGCAAAGGACTTACTTATTTCGGAGAAAAGTTTCTCATTTATGCCTTTTCTTTCCCCTTTTACATTGCATGCGTGCCCCTATGTGAAAAACAGTGGCATTGGGGAGCAAATCACCTAAGATTTAATCAGCAGTAACAGGGTTTTTTTTATGAGTTTAATTATAGAAGACTTATTAATGGAGTATTAATTATTGAAGACAGCTGAAGTAAAATGTTGTGAAACTAGTTTTATTTTACATATATATATATATATATATTGTAAACATTCATCTACAATTTGTTTCAAAAAGCATTGTTGTCTTTTTTAAAAATGAATACCTTACATTTTGTAGACATTAAATAAGTCTTGTTTATTTATTAAATTATAGGTTCAGTGGTCTAGCTGCAATATTTTTTCAACTCAAGATCATGCTGCTGCAGCAATGGCACAGAGAGGTGTTGCAGTATATGCTTGGAAAGGTGAAACAGATGAAGAATACATCTGGTGTATTGAACAAGTAAGTCACTCTTTAAATTTATAACAAACTTGATTAATTTTTATTCAAATTAAATTTGAATATTTAAATATTAAATTGATTTCTGATTGTACTGTTTTTGTTGTATAAATATAATTAATAAGTTTATTATTTATAAATAAATCTATATTTGGATTCTATTTTGGTTCACACCTTGACACTAAAATATCAATCCTATTTGTTATGAGCAATGCAAAAATTGACTTATTTCTAATTGCTCTGGAAAACAGTGTCTAACATCTGTTGGGTTTGTTTTTACACTAAAAAAGAATTTTCATCAGAAAGGAAGAGAAAATCTGTATATTTTTCAACATGAAGGTAATTTCATTTTTTCACTCCAAATTGGAACTTTTATCTGAAAAGAGGCGAAAAACTAAAGAATTTTCCATTTCATTCCTTTTTAAGCTATGCTTCAGTTGTCAGAAAGATAATCAACATGACTTTCATTACCCTCCCACCTCGTTTCTCATTCTTTTTTAACACTGATTCAGAATTATTCGAAAAGCAGAGAAGAAACTGAATATTTTTGCACAAAAAGTTTCATATTGGTATAACAAATGAAGATATTTCCATTTTCTTTTCCTTAGCTGTACTCCTGATGTGATCTGAAAGGAGATAATCAGCATGCGATGATTGTCATAAAAAAACCATATTTCATTTCATTTTTATGAAATTATCATTCAAAAGGAACAGAAATAACTAAATACTTTTTTAATAAAAGGTTTAATTGTTTAGAAATGGAAAAAAATTTGTTTTCTTTTTTAAATCTAAACTGGTATAGTCTGAAAAAAGAATCTGCATGTTCTTATTAGTTTTTTCTGTTTAATTTTGATTTATTTCTTTGTACTCTTTTTCGAAATTCGATTTTAATTCAGATATCAATTTTTTCAGCTGTTGGGATTTCATCTTTTCTTTCTTCTGATGAGACATTTTGTTTCATGTTGACAAGACTTTTAAACCTAAAATTTGGATATATGGTGCCATTTCAGTGCATTTTAAAAAATTAATCACCAAGGTGTAAACCAAAATAAAATTTTACCAAATCTATAAGTCTTGCAAAATTTCTTATTGAGTATAAAATTAGCTCTTTCATAAACTTAAGTTGCATGTTTTATATATATATATATATATACCAGCATTAATGAATCTGTCATTTGCAGTAGTGCATGGTATATTGTTTGTTATCAAGAAACCTAGATTCCAAGATATAAATAATCTGTATTTTCTTTATGGAACTTTTAAGTATGTTTTATTATTTATCTATTACATTACTTTAGCAGATATTACATTTCATTATTTTGGTGATGTTTTATATTCATAATTTATATTAAATATTAAAAAAAATTAAAAAATTTGGTGTATGGATATGGAATATATAGGAAAGTGATCAAGTGATGTAAGGTAGAATATATAACTGCTTCACTTTCAAAGGAAATGGAATTTAATATACTACAATATTTCAAAAGTAACTTTTCTAAAGTTTTTAAAAAGTTTGTATTTTGTAAAATGTAACTCATCTTTGAATTTTGCTTTTTAGACTCTTGTTTTTCCTGATGGCAAACCTTTAAATATGATTTTGGATGATGGTGGTGACCTTACAGCTTTGGTTCATGATAAATATCCTCAATTCCTACCTGGTAAGCAATTTGCTTTCTTATTTTAAAATAAAATTTAACTGTAAATAGTGCTTTTTAGAATTTCTTTTTGTATGCATATATTATTAAAATAACTTTAAATATTTTTATATTTTAGGTATTCGGGGAGTTTCTGAAGAAACTACAACTGGAGTGCATGCATTATACAAAATGGTGAAAGAAGGGAAATTGAAAGTGCCTGCCATAAATGTTAATGACTCAGTAACCAAGGTAAGTGTAATATTAATGCAACATAATAAATAATTAGTCATAAAATATATCAATGGACCGCATAAAATAAAATTCAACTATTAAAGTTTTTCAAGCAAGATATTTAATATATATTCAGGAAATATAAATTCTTGAAACTATTCAATATTTTTATTTATTCAAAAATGAGAAGAATATATACACTATTGCAGACTAAAACATTTCTCTTGTTTTTGTTTTCGCATGAATTTTTTTTTCATGATTATATATTAATATTGATTCTGGATTTGGTAAAAATCCAAGATATATTCTGATAGTTTATGTTTAAGTACTTAAACAGTAGCTCTATCAGAAGTATGAATATTCATGCTTTTGAATTTCATTAGTAGATTGGATTCACAGATTAAATCTACTCTAATCTAAATATGTGTTAACGCCTCCAAAATAAGTGACTTCAAAAATTTGGTAGTAATCAGTGAACTATACAGATTTTTTTTTGTAGAGGGTGAGTTCAAGATTTTTATGTACTTTTGGCAGCCAGTAGTTTGTAATTTAACTGTATTTTTTCATAAAAAATGGATTTGGAAATTATGAACACTTACGGGAAATGTAGAATGTGTGTGCGTGAGAGGAATTCCTAAATGTCAAAAGATAAAGGAATATAAAAAATTGGGGTTGTGTTGAAAAATAATTTATCTTAGTAAAATGTTGGTAATATGTTGGCTATCTTGTACAAAAAAATTATGCTTGACAGATTTATTAGTGTGGCAGCATGGATCTGCACTGTAAGATCCACTATAAAACAAATTACCATTGAATTTCTTACTTACCATTGAATTTACACTTATTCATTTCTCCACCACATTGATCACATAAAAAAATCCAAATCTTTAGGTAAATGAATTTAGATGACCTTTTGGTTCATAATTAAATATGGAACCCTCATACTCTTTTTTTTAAAAAAAAATATCCTGATGCTTACCAATAAAAGCCACAATATTCATTAATCCATGGAAATATTCAAATAAAAACACATGAAGTAAGTACAAGATTCATGAAATAACAAATATCCTAAATAGAAATTGTAAAAAAATAAAGAAAATTAAATTGATCACCTAAATATAATAAAATTGTCCCAATAATAATTTTAAAAATCATACATAATTACTATAGCAATCAATGTTAATGATTATACGGCTTCTAGTGTGTCGATCTGTGTTCTGTGGGAAAAACAACAGTATCAAATTATAAAAATCCAGGTAACCTTATTGTAATGCTATCATCCCATCTTGGCAAAAGTTTGTATTAACAATTGAGTAGAAAATGCCGTAGTAGACCAGATCTTTTCTAATTGTTTGTTCTTATGAATATAATCAACAACATCTAAAACTTTAACTTCTTTTTATCTTCTCAGAAGTGAGCTTATTTATTGTATAGAACCAACTTGTGAATTGCCATTACATCTTGTAATTATTTTACCATAACTTTTTGAAGCAAATTAAATAGTTTAAAATTGTCCTGTCCATATATAAAAAAATTTATATAAAGAATAATTAAAATGTTAGGTATTATTTATCTTTATAAAATTTGCTGAAATAAACTTCTCAGATATATTGATGGTTTTTCTTTAGTGCTTTTATCATTGCTTTTAGCTTTTGCTGAACTTATAGCATGCTAAAACTGTTCTAAATAATTAAAGTAGTAAATTGCAAATTAGTAATTCAATCTATATGAAGCATCTTTTTCCATTACTTATTTAAAAGGTTATCCCTTTAACATCTTTTACAAAATGTTTCAGAAGTAAAATAGTATAAACTCATCGATTTTAATGATATTATACACATTTCTAAAAATCATTTTATCCATACATGTGTCATTACTTTTTTATTTTGTGCTATTATTGTGCATTATTTTTAGGAATTAACTGTGTGCAGAACTTGCATAAATACAAAATGATAATTCAAGTTTAATACTTTTTATTGTACCTAAATACTTTAAAAAAAATATGAATTTTAAATTTTTTAAATTTTTATTTAAGTATAAATCATTATAATTTCAGAGTAAATTTGACAACTTGTATGGCTGTCGGGAATCTTTGACTGATGGAATTAAACGTGCTACTGATATCATGCTTGCTGGTAAAGTATGTGTAGTAGCTGGTTATGGTGATGTAGGCAAAGGCAGTGCTGCATCCTTGAGGGCTTTTGGAGCTAGAGTTATTATTACTGAAATTGATCCTATTAATGCTCTTCAAGCTGCTATGGAAGGTATATTGGTTTTATTTTAGTTAATTTTTATTGGAAGTTACCTTATTTGTCATTATTTAAAATTACATTCATTTATTAAAGAAAGGGTATTTGTACTCCCCCACAACACGATAGTGTTTTTTTCCCTATTAGTCCAAATTTCTTATCTGCATGCTGCTTATTAAACTGTTTAAAAATTTTAAATATTTAGTTGAGCTATATTTGATATCCATTTTTTTTTCACCTGTAGAAATACAGTTAATGTTATTGATTTTATGTTTTGGAAAATACATATCAAGGAAATTTGTACGTTTTTGTTGTTTTGAAACTTAAGTTGGATCATTCAAACTATTCAGATTTTGATTATCTTCATTCAGCATTAAAATTTGGCATTCACACTTTTAGTTACATATATTTTATTCGTGAATGTTTTTATACTTAAATTATATTTAGTACACATGAAATTGGTATTTGTTATCTGATGAGTATTTAGTACGCATAGTATTTATCCACATTCCATTTATTTTTTTGTTCAGTTGTAAATATTTCAGTATCTTATTCTAGGTTATGAAGTAACAACTTTGGAGGAAGCTTGCAAGAAAGCCCAAGTGTTTGTAACAACCACAGGTTGTCGTGATATTATTCGTGGAGAACATTTCATGGCTATGAAAGACGATTCAATTGTATGTAACATTGGACATTTTGATATTGAAATTGATGTAAAATGGCTGGAAACAAATGCTGTAGAGAAAATTAATATTAAACCACAAGTGAGTATATATATTTTATGATTTTTTTTTTGAAATAATGGTTTTGAATATGAATAGTCAAAGGAAACATTTACATTTTTTTCAAAGTTCATTGATTTTTCAATGGAATTACATATATTAAATTTTTAGAGGGATTGGGGATGTTGCATACATCAACTATCATTTCATAATTGTTTCTTAAAACTTGCAGTTTGTAGTAAATAGCTGTAATATTGATCATAAGTGTTATTTTTTGCTGAAAATTGATTTTTATGTAATTGAACTATGATTTATGTCTAGAAATATACTTCTACCTCCGAAGACCATTTTTCTTTTTTTCATTTGGTTGAAATCGGCTCTTAATTTTTGTTCTTATGCAAGAAATATTAGTCAAATAGAGCTTGTTAAATTTGTGTAAGAAATGCTTTCCTAATTTATTGAATGTGTGTGAAAGTTTATATAATTTAATAATATTTAACCTTGAGCATATTAGAAAATGTAGACTGGCATCTTTCTAAAAAATTATATATAAATTTCGTTATTTATATGTTTCTTACAATAAAATGTTATTTATTTTAGGTTGATAGGTATAAGCTTGCCAATGGAAACCATATAATATTGCTTGCAGAAGGAAGACTTGTTAATCTGGGATGTGCTACTGGCCATCCTAGTTTTGTTATGAGCAATTCCTTTACTAATCAAGTCATGGCTCAAATTGAATTGTGGACCAAACCTGAAAATTATCCAGTAGGAGTATATGTCCTTCCCAAGAAGGTATGCTATGATTGTTGACTGAATTGTGAACTTTTCATAATTAAATTGATTATTTTGGTTTAATTTTAATTGTAATTCTAGCTTGTATTGATTGTGTGCTGAATGATTTAATATCTTTGCAGTTGGATGAAGAAGTTGCCGCCTTACATCTTGATCATCTGGGTGTTAAACTTACAAAATTAACAGACACCCAAGCTTCATATTTGTCTCTTAGCCAGGAGGGACCTTTCAAGCCAGAGCATTACAGATATTAGCTTCTTAAAATTTATTTTCATATTCTTTATTTTTTGAAATAAAAAAAAAGACTGCTACAAATTTTGTTGAACTGTGTGGTTATTTCATTTTTTTAAGTGGAGGAGGATGGTTCATTGAAAATAAGTGTTAAATTCAAAAATAATTGCTAAATATGTAGCAAAATATAGATAAAACTATTGGTTTAATGAATTATTACAAATTAACTTTATAAAAAAAGGAAAGGGGGAAAAAAACTTTTCATATATATATTTTATATTGCATCATTGAAATTTTTCCTTAACTGTTAGCATGCAAGTATTTTCAAATGTAAGGGACAGAAAATGTTCCTTTTCATTATTTGCATATTTTTTCTATGGTTAATGGTAATGTTCTACAAACTGTATATCTGTTTCATTGCAACAAAAAGTTGTTAATCTGAAAATGATAAAATATTGTATGTTTATGTTACTGCAAGCTTGATTATAAATATTTCATATTCACAAATATCCTCATCATTACTTGACCATGGTTCAAAATTATGAGGTCTGTTGTCTATAGGCCTTGTGTGCCTTTGAAATGTGATGTTATTAATAAAACAAGCTGCATTCTGCTCATTGATCTTACCTTTGTGAGCATTTCGTAAGATTTGGTGACAACTGTAATAATATTGGACGAATAAATCTATGAAAATTAAGTATAGGAACACATTAACTAGAATGCTAAGATTGTTTAGTAGAGAAAGTTATCTCAAATTTTACTTGTACAGTCAGTTGTCAAAAAAAAAAAAAAAATCTTCAATTCTCATTACACCTAAACAAGATTGATACCAATACTAATAATTCAGAGGGAACTAAGTTATGATGATAGTGGAATAATTGACATCTAAAACAGCGTGAGAGAATTTTTCCAATATATTATCTGATTTTTCTTAATCTTTAATTAGGGATCTAATTCCCCCCCCCTTATTTTGTAATATATACAGCTCGGCCAAGTTATATGTTTAATTGATGTAAATTAACTTGAATGCATTTTTTTTATAAGAAGCAGTCATGCAAAACTGATTTTCTTTCTAGCAACTCGTTAGTTACCACTTGACTAGCTGCCTTTGTATTTAGGACGCTAATATATGGATTTTAGAACATGGATCACAATGCGATCCTCCGTCCCATTACAGGATAGTGAGTGTTGCCTGTGAAGTGGAAGAGACTTGTTTGAGAGATGAAGTCCTCCTGATTGGTTGAAGTAGGAGGCAGTGGATGAAGCAAGAGTTCGGGAGAAAATCAAGAGATTTTGAAGATGAGCGAGACAACTCTATTGGCTGTACTGAAGGAAAGAAAAAATTGAAACGGCTAGCCTGGTGTGCCTTTGTATTTGTTTAGGTTCGGATAATATTTTACATGTTGGATCTTGTTATGTTACACTTAATGCTTTTAGTTTTAAACTAAAATTACTGGTTGAGTTTTGGAAGTGCCTTTTTTTTGTAGTTTATGAGCTTCCTATCTCGAATCTTGTAGTTGAGTACGAATGGTGGCCTCTCACCATCAGAGAGCTATAATATATACCTAAAATCAGTCACAAAAGTCGACATACACATATTAAACATTGGTTACTTAAATCAGTAAGTAATCATTCAAGTGTTACCTTTATTTACTTCAAACCAATTTCATAGTAGCATTTTCAGAGTGTATAACTTTTTCCAACAGGAATATATTCCCTTCCCCTCTCGGATATCAGCACTTCCTGGTGATTTCCATATATTTGTGACAAAATTCCCTTTTTCGAAATTTCCCTCCATCAGGCAAGTTTTTTCTCTCCATTATCTTATACCGAAAGGTGAGGAGAGGAACCTTGCTGAGACTTCAAAGGAAAGTGAATAAGTAATTTGTGTGCAGATGCATAAAGTTTTAATTTTTTTAGGGTTTAGTTTGAAGTTATAACTTTCAAATTTCAAACATCGATGAGAGAGAAACAAAGTTTTCTTAAATAAATACCCGAGAAAAGTGTTAGTCAGAAAAAAAAAACACAAAATTTTTGAGAAAATAGTTTAGATCGCTGTTAACGGGCTTTTGCTACGTAAATAGCTTTGTCTCTTCTTTTTTTTTCCACCAGAGAAATTTTTGGTCAAAAGTATTTCTTTCCACTTAGTTCTATTTTTAAACCAAAGGAGAGAGTGGAACCTTGCTGGCATTTCAAAGGAAAGAAAATTCGAAATTTATGGAAATGTTTCTCTTTGAGGGCTTTACACATTGAATACAAATAATGATAATTTTATAAAAAAATCCTTTTTCTAGGGAAATTTTCCTTTCTCTTCTCGACTTCAGCTTTTCCTGGGGATTTCTATATTTATGTCATTCAAATTCCTTTTTTTTTTTTCGAAATTTCTTCCACTTTTTCTTTTTAGACGGGTTTCTTACTTTCTCCTCTATTAAATTTTTGGGACGAAAGGTAGGGAGAAGGGAACTTAAAAAGAAAAGAATGTATTAATTCTAGATTTATGAAGTTTTATTTTTTATGATACAGTTTTTACATTAGAGCTTACAGATATATATCGATATCTGTGTGTTGTGGAAGCTCATTTGTTATACACATCGATAACAAATAGAGGTAGATTTTAAGAAAAAAAAACGTAAAGGAAGAATTGTATAAAGAAATAATCAAAAAACGACTTGGAAAATCGAAAAAGACTTAACTTTTATAAAATCCGTAAATTAAGATAACATTTTCAATCTCCGGTCAAAACGCGAATTTTTAAGTTGAACACAAACGAAAAAGTTTCATGCGATTATTTTTATAAATTTCGAAGGTATTATTAAAAACATTTTGAGTCAAATTTCCGAGTTATTTTCGAAGAACCGTAAAAAAAAAAAGTTTTGAGAATCTGATCTTTTTTTAAATTGCCTGGTTTATAAAAAAGGTAAGCATACTCTTTTTAGGACGTGAGCCTAATTGATCACAACTATGAAAAAAAAAAGAGATGGAGTGATTGGAACATTCTGTCCGTGAAAACGCCTCAAAATTGACTTTTTAGAGAAAATCACAAAAAAGAAAAATTCGTTTAGAGGGGAGGGGATACCGTGTCCTGGCGAAATAAAACGTCTGTCTTGGTCTTATTCGAATACAGAAGAAAGGATGACAATTTTAAAAACAACTGAAATGCCGAAAGTCTTTACCCTGCCGTCCATCGAAGTCTCAACACGATAGATGGCATACAGGGGTTGACCAATCCCGCATTTAAGGTTTTTAATCAATATCTTTTCAAGTAATTGTAATTTCAGAATAAAACTGGTCAAAATGGATTCCTCAAATTATTTTCTATTTTTGGTACCTTTGATGCATTTTTGCGTTCAACGGTTCGTGGGAAGATAGCCTCATATACACTCATGTCCATAAATTAAGGATAATTCAGAATCACACAGAAATTGAACTCTAAAATAAAAATTTCACCTGTAGAATTATCACACACATCTTGAAGAAGAATATGCAAATTACAGGAAACCACCAGATGGCGCGGATAGTACGTCACAATGACGAGAGTGTAAGAGAGGGGTATATAAGGAATGGTGGCAAAGTAAAATTGTTCACAAGCGCTTTAAAAGCCTTTCAGTGCAATAACCGCATAGTTATGGCACAAAGGAAGCACATTTGGATGATTTTTTACGAGGTAGAATTATCGGACGACTGGAATGTGGATCTACCCAGCTGTAAGTATCCGAGGAACTTGGTATCGCCCAGAGTGTCATCTCCAGGCTTTGACAACGATTCCAAGATGATGGTAATGTGAGTAGATGTTACAGCACAGGTCGCCCCCGAGTTACAACGCCGAATGAGGACCGGTATGTGGCAGTTACAGCCAAAAGAAACAGACGGAGCACAGCATCAGACCTATCTCGTCAGCTCTCTTCAAATACCGGTACGACAGTTTCAAGGCAGACCGTGTACAGACGCTTAAGGCACATTGGTCTATATGCTCGTAGGCCTGTCAGATGTGTTCCCCTTACCGCAACTCACTGTCGCCTGCGATTAACCTGGAGTAGAGAGCATGCATTGTGGACACCGCAACAGTGGTCTTGTGTGATGTTTTCCGACGAGTCCAGGTTTAGTTTGCAGTCTGATTCTCGCCGGACTTTCATATGGAGAGCGCCAGGTACCCGTTACCACCAAGAGAACACCATTAAACGACACCGTTACGGTGGTGCAGGATGGCTCGTTTGGGGAGGAATTATTCTTGGTTCCAGAACTGACCTGCATGTTCAGAGTGTAACGATGACAGCCCACATCTATCGGGATGTCATTCTGGAACAACATGTACGTTTGTTTCGGGGCGCCATGGGTGCTGAATTTCTGTTTATGGATGACAACGCCCGTCCTCACCGTGCAAACATTGTAGACGAATGCCTTCAATCGGAGGATATCACCCGTATGGATTGGCCAGCATACTCACCGGACTTGAATCCAATAGAGCATGTGTGGGATATGCTTGGCGACGAATTGCAGCCCGTCAACCCCCTCCCACCTGTCTACCGGAACTTCGAGGCATTGCTTGATGAGTGGTGTAATATTCCCAAGATCAGATTGATAATTTGATACTCAGCATCGTAGGCGTTGTAAGGCTGTATTGCACGTCCGGGGACATACTCCGTATTAACCATCATACTAACCATGTTATACTGTTTTTTGTAAGTAGGTTCTTTTTTGAAATTTGCTCCAGGAGTAAAATCGCAATTTTTATTAATTATGTCAAACATATAGCATCTTTTTTGCTCTTTACCTTTTGTTTAATAAATAGACTTAAAATAAGTCAAATTAGTTTTGCTTCTGTCTCTTTCTTTGTCTGAACTTCATTATCTTAATTTATGAACATGAGTGTAGATAGATACGTTAGCCTACTTTCGAATTTCAATGTAGATTAAAAAATAGGTGATTGCTTTATTAGCATATGTTATAATTGTGCTCTCCACAAATAATCTTGTTGCTGTAGCTGTATTTGAACTTTGTCATTCCGCGTTTCTTAGATGTATAAATTCTGCTTCTGTTCGCCCCACTTCATCGGGCTTTGCAATATTTTGATCGAACGTCTTAGCTTGATTGAAAGGGCCAAGTACAAAGCTAATAACATTACGAGCAACAAATCGAGAATTGTGTGGATTTGTTGACCATTTGTGTTTATTTAGACTAGGGATGGCCAATCGCGGCACAAGTGCCACAATGTGGCACGGTGGAGTTGTAACAGAGGCACGCGAAGATTTACTGAAAAATTATAAAAATTGGGAGAAAATTCATCTTTTTTATTAAAAATTTAAGAATTAACAACTTTTCAAAAATTAAAAATTTTGATATGATATATTTTTACCATTTTTAATAACTATTTTTTACAACTTTATGGAAGTGTTGTTGTCTCAGATGAAAAATCTCAAAATTTGAATCAATATATGCTATTGTATACCGTAAAATCCGGCGTAAAACGCGCACCTGTACTTCCAAGATGCAATTTTGAATTTGTAGGTATATTCACCATATAACACGCACGCCCTTTTCTTCGAAGAAACCTGAAATGTACGTGCACAATTCTCTTATGTTTTGAAGCCATTTATTTGAGATAATATTTAAAGCCTTATATAGAAAAAAATAGTATACTTCTAGAACTACAACCCTTTAAGTTCATAAGGAATGTCATTTCTTTTAAATAAACACTATTTCGATCAATGTAGAAGTCTAATTTTTTTCTATTCTCATCTTTTTTTATTTTCAAAGCTATTATTTTTATACCCGGTGTATAACGCGTACCCGTGAATTTTGATCAAAATTTTTGTTTTCAAAGGGAGCGTTATATACCGGATTTTACGGTAATTGTTTTCGGCTACGAACAGAATAAAATTAATATCACTCAAAACTGGCTGATGTGCATCTATAATAACGTAGTTTTTTGTTAGCATCTGCAAGAGCTAATCCTAATAAACATCACTTGGGAAAAAAAGTGGTAGTTCAAAAGCCACATTTATTAAATACTGAGCGTTTTATAATGATTTTGAATTGAATCATTCAAGAGTTGCTCATTTTTATTTTATTGCCAACCTAATCGATTGAACTTATTAAAAGTTTATTAACAATGAAACCTTTCGTCTTATTGGTTATATTATTTTTAAATTTAAATTTCTTAGACTTGCCTTAAAAAATGTGCAATTTGAGTAAAAATCCCGTTATAACCTATAAGTCACATTTTTCACTTTTCCATATTTGATTGTTGGAAGTGGCACGCATGATTATTTTGCATCAAATAGGGCACTCCTTCCAAAAAGGTTGACCATCCCTGATTTAGACTATGTATGAACTTTTTTGGGGGATGAATAACAAATGATGGATTGCGTCTTCAACGTTGGTTCCTGACATCCTCACAGTCAATAATAAATCTTCCATTATGGTTTTGGCGAGATATATTCAGTTTCTCAACCACTGCCGTAGCTAGTACTGAGTGGGCTCTGTATCGAAATACACCTTTCTTTAGGAATGTGAACCCTGTTAATGGTACTATTGATAAAATTTACACGTGTTGGAGCTCCGTGTTATTGATATGATGGTAGCTACGCCCCTATTCTCAACAGAAAATAAAGCAGATTCTTGCTAATTTTCATCAGTTAGAATACGAATTTCCTCACAATTATCTTCTCGTTCGAAGCTTGATTGAATTTATTCCTACTCTTTTTTCATAGTCCATTCAAAAATTGCAAATTTGCTCTTACTCTTTCCCCAAATTCATCTTTTATATACAAAAAAAAAAAAAAAAAAAAAAAAAAAGAGTAGTAAAATATTGGAAAAAAGCAAAAATACAATAAGCGATTATTATATTATTGCAAACTTCTGCACGTTGCAGTGACGTACACATAATACTTTTATGTTATGGATAGGTGGAAGGGGGTTATTAAGGGGGTCCGGCACTTCCATAGGAGCTCTATGTTAAATTACGTAAGTTTATGTACCTTTTTCTCAGAAACTACTAGCTTCTCATAGATGAAATTTTTACAGTAGGTTATATGTACTATCAATAAGACTTTAATGAAGGGTTTTGTCTTTTTTTACTAAAAATTAAAATAATTGTGAATTTTTTAAAAAATTAATCCCCCCCCCCTAAAATTTAACTTAAAAAGACGTTATCTAAAAAGGTTTGCTAGATATATCTTATCCCCTCCATTAAAATGTGTAAACAAGTTGAAAATATACTTACTGAAAATTTGAGGACCCTACATTAATTAGTTTCAGAGAAAAAGATACATAAAGGGAAAAATATTGCATTTTGAGAAAACAGGCTTTAAAGTAAAAATTTGTAATTTTTGACGATTTACCTTTTTTAATACTTTCCTGAAGAATATGAAACATTTTATTTGCCCTCTGCTTCTACAAAATACTTTTCTAATTTTCTTTTTTTCATTATTTTTAGCAATCTAGCTTTTTTTTGTATCTCAAAATGCTTTCGTTGGGCTACACGAATCCTACGTGCATCTAATTTTTTAAAGCATGACACACAATTAAAACCTGATTCAATACCACAATGTTTTAAAAGGATTAATTTGGCTACATGGCCCATATTGAATTGTGCAATTGCCATATTTACCCCTAATTTTAGAGTTTTTAACTCCACAAACGTAGATTTTGGAATGACTGACCATATGGTATTATTAACTGGTTTTGAGTCTTTCCATGTAGACATTTTTTAATAACCTAGGGTCAGCTAAATCTCTAAAAATTGGCTTAATTTCATTCATGAAGGAAGATGACACATGGGTATGTTTTTTATGATCATAATGCTTTTCGTTAAATTCAGCTTTTGCTTTCATAAACTTGCACCATGAATTTGTACCCGAGGGACACAATCCATGTTGAGGGCTCTCATTTGTAGATAAAAGATGGAAATAAACAGCCCAAACAGCAGTTTTCATGTTGTATAAATCATTGATAATTTTTCTAATGGCCATACCATAATACCTCTGAATTTTGGAAATTAAAATGTCGGTGAGTCGGTTGCGTCCACTTAGGCTTCTTCCATCACTTAATTTCCCCCCTCTGTTTTTACTTTTGAGATCCAAAAGACGGGTACCCATACGCTTTTGGATATGCCCAACACACTCTAATTTTTCCACTTGAGTGTCATAAGGATTCAGGGCAAGTATTGATGAAAAACCTCTTGAATCTCCATCACCCAAATACACTGGTGTGCAAAAATTAAGGACGAAGTCGAAAAATTAGCATATCAGCTGAACGAAGAGGCAGAGCGGACAGAAAGACCAATCAGGAGATTAAGTGAGTGATGTACGGTAGCACATGCGCAGATATGCAGGTAGACGTATGGGGGAGTGTCTGAGTAGTAAAGCATGTTGTCGGTGTAAGATTAGTATTTCTGGCAAGAGATTGCACACCGTATAGCAGTTAAAATCACACCGAGTTGCTGCCTCAGCGAGAAATGGCGAATAATCAATCTGTTAGACGACATCTGGATGCTTTTACCCGAGGTCGAATCATTGGGAAGTTGGAGGAAGGTCACGGTGTGACAAGTGTGGCTGCAGAGTTCGGAATTGCTCACAGCATCGTTTCACGACTTTGAAAACAATTTCAAACTACAGGAACAGCTATCCGGGGGTTCAGTAGTGGTCGTCCACGAGGAACCACACCCGCAGATGACCGGTATATTGCCTTACAGGCCAGAAGAAACAGGCGGCAGACAGCGGGAGAAATCGCTAGACACACGACACAGGCGACTGGACGACCGATATCGCGTTTTACCGTGCCAGAAGACTGCACGGTGGTGGTCTGTTTGCACGACGCCCTGTACGGTGTGTACCTCTAACGCCTGCCCATCGGAGAAGGCGTTCTCTGTGGTGCCGGGAATACCGGAATTGGAGAGACAATGAATGGGGACGAGTACTCTTTACAGATGAGAGCAGATTCAGTCTGAGTAGCGATTCTCATCGCATACTCATCTCGAGAGAGCGGGGAAGCCGCAATCATCCTCGAACATCATTGAAAGGGACAGGTATGGAGGTGGCGGTGTTCTCGTTTGGGGAGGCATCATGCTTGGTAGTCGTACAGACCTTCACATCTTCGACGCAGGTTCAGTCAACGGGACCCGTTATTGTAACGAGATTCTTCTTCCATATGTGGGTCTTTTTAGAGGCGCTATGGGTCCGCAGTTCCTTTTCATGGACGACAATGCACCATGTCATCGCACAGTAGCTGCCGAACAGCTCTTAGAGAGTGAGGATATTGAACGTATGGATTGGCCGGCACGATCTCCGGATCTCAGTCCCATCGAGCATGTATGGGATTTTTTAGGCACATCCTTGGCAGCTCGTACCTTACCACCAGTAACGATTCCGGAGCTTCGATTGGCGCTGCAAGACGAATGGGTAGCAATGCCTCAATAACTCATTGACACCCTCCTTCTCAGCATGGGCAGACGCTGTGAAACCTGCCTAGCAGTCAGGGGAGATCATATCCCCTACTAAAGACCGGATATTTCTTGCTGGACACCCATCACAGGGATGTTTCGGCCTTCAGTCGCATTGCGCTCCATGCTACTTTTTCAATAAAGCTTCTTTTTATCCCTCTGATTTCTCTTTTAGTAAGTGTTGCTTCATTACTCATGTCCTTACGTATTGGGGATCTTCGGTATTAAATGTGTTGATTTGGAATGCTTTTGTACAAAGTTATATTGAAAAAACCGTCTCGTCCTTATTTTTGCACACCAGTGTATTTTGTGTAACGAATGCCATAATGAGCTTCGGATCTTTCAAGTATCGCCGTTACACCTTTCACTTCCATGCCTCCCACTTCTTCCACTATAGTTGGCAACACATGATGGTTCATGAACAGAATTAAATGCAGTTTTGCACCGACAATGTTTCGAAAACACTTCAAAGTCAATAACTTTTCCAGTATCGACACTCGTAGCTGTATTAATACCATTGAGGGACTGGTATCCTCTTTTCTGCCATGAACCATCTAAGGCAACAGCAATGCCACGGCTACCTTCTATTCGTGTTGCCTCCTCAACAGAATTTCTCATTGATTTTTCACAGGTAAATTTAGAAGAGTCGAACAACAATTCTGTATAAGTACGGAATTTTTCAGGTGGAGACGGCAAGTTCATAAGTTCACAGACTGTTTCTACAGCTGAACGACCTCTTTCAATAGATCTGAAAGCAAATACCAATCTGATATTTGAGTGGAAAAGTTTATTTTTATTCTTCAATTAAGTTGGCGTATGGAAACCATGCTTTTTTGCGCTAAAACTACAACAAAGTTCCATGTAATACACAATTCCATCTCTTTTAGAAGCCTCCCATGAGATAGAATGGCCACAGTTTTTACAAACAGCAAAATTCAATAAAGTTTTATTCAATAAATTTAATTCTATTAAAACATTTTTTTTTATTGTTTCCTTCCATATCTTCATATAAACTGTTCTTTGAAATAAGTTTTCGTTTTGAAGCACTTTAAATAACTGTTTCTGTGCTGTCTGATGTGATAGCTGGAACATTTTGAGCATTCATTTTTTGAACGTCGACATTTTTGAGTTTTTTAAGTATTTTTTTAGATCTCCCTATAGTTTTTGTCGTTAATAAAATACTAATAAATAATTTAATGTAAAACGTAGATTAAACAGAAAAAAAAATCCGTATAAATAAATTAGAATTCCCAATTAGCAAGTTCAAGCAAGAATACTCCCATTTAACAACAAACCAAATGAAAAAAAAATAACTGTGTTGAGTTGCCTTTTCCTTTCTTCAAAGAAAAATCGTTTTATTTATGTGTAAAAAAAAGGTTATATTAGTTGTATACAAAACAAATCGCACTGTCATCGAAAAATTAAGCATGGTGAAAGAAAGGTGCTCTTAGAGGAGCACCTGTCACGCGCCAAGGAAAGTGGCTTCCTTTTAAAAAATAAATAAAAATACTTCTAATTATTGTATTTCCATATATCATACATCATTTTAAGCAAAAATGTTTGAACTTTTCAAAAATATAAAAAAGTCAGCCTTCACAAAAAAATTATGAAACTTTTGTATCACATGTGATACAAGAGAACCGAGGAGGTTAATGGACTACCTGCAGAAGGGTTAGACCATCATTAATGCCTATTATTGAAAACTGCTGAAAAAATTGCTTGATATTCGGATAGAGAAATATCACCCGTCTTGCCACCAATGCATCTGCTCATTCAATTAGAAATGCGGTTGAGGAATCAAAGCGATGCGGATTTGAAATTTTGACAATGATCTTAGACGAATTTTGTCAAGCTTTACAAAGAAGGTTTTCGAAAGATTTAAAAAAAAAAAAAAACGCTGAGAGAAATGTATAATTTTGGATTTTAACTATATGCAATTAAGTCTTAAAAATAGCATATAAAAATTAAGTGTAAATATCGATTGTTTTTAAGCGATAGTTAAAACTTTACGATGCCTTCCTCATATCTATATACATACATACAGTAGGACTTTTTTTTTACCGATTGTAAATTTGCACGTAATTAAAATTGCATAAGCATTCGAAAACAAACTTGGTATCTTTTATCTGTAACATAATACATTTAAATTAATTTGATGAGTTAAATATCACAATTAAAAAACATTATGATATTTGAAGCAGGAGTAATTGAAATTTCATTTCGAAAAATATCATTGAATAATAAAAAGTAAATTCTTAAAACCAAATTTCTGATGCGTTATTTCAAGCACATTTAAGTAAATCCGAGTTCGGCAATTAAAAAATAATAACCATATGCTTATCATTGTAGAATATTGTAGATGCCGAATTTTCTTCCTCAAACGAAATAAAATGAATTGCTCTGTCATTCAGCTGTTCTTTTATTGGTTGTTTTTTTAGTTGTTTTTTTATTTTCTCATCTGGGATAAGAAACAACAACAACAACAACATTTATTGAAGCATGTTTCATTAACTCTAAAATTTACACTTAGTTTTAAAATGTACACTTTAGATTTTTAAATACATTTATCAAAATTTTTTGTCCACTCTATTTATTTTAGTCCACTCTTTATTTATCGTCAGACTTGGCGAATTATTATCATCACATAGGACAGAAGTCCAATACAAAAAAGTGAGCGGTTAGAATCTTTTCCCGCCATCGTCAAAGGTTGTGGACTGTTATAGGAATTTACCATAATTTCTTCCATTAATAAATTTATAATACTTTACTGTACAAATATCACCTAAATATTCGTATAAATAGATTTATATTAATTAAAAAAACTATTTTTTAATTTTATGTTTACATTATTAGCAGTACAAATAAGTTTTAAAAGAGGGGAGGAACTAGTATTATATCAAATTTGAGCATAACCTAACCCCCTTGAAGCATCAACATTAAGCTTTAGTTTTTAGTAGATTTTATTTTGTCTAAGTGTAAACAATATAGTGTTTGTTAAAATTCCAACTATGTCAACTTTTTGTCAATAAAATACAATTTGCGGGAATCTTTACTTCTCTACTTGGAGGTTAAAATTTTCGATTGCTATGTGAAGCTTATAGATACCTTTACTTCATCCAATTTTAACATGCGAGTACTGATTCAGACTGTTCATGTGTGGTGATGTTGATACGGAGGATAAGAAACATGAAGGAAGACCAAAAAAACCTGTAAAGATATAAATTGAGAGATATTATTGAAAGAAGACTCGTGTTAAATACAAGGAAAATTTCTATAATCTTTAGGAGGGACTCAAAAGCCAATTTCAGTACGTCTCAAAGCCTTGGCAATGGTTCAAAACTATGGAAATTGAGGTCCATATGAATAAAAGCCGGGACGTGGAGAGGAAATTTTTCGCTTACGAAACAGCTACTCCAAAGGCAGAAGTAGAAAAGGTTTAGGAACGAATTATAACTGGTGGTGAAAAGTGGTTCCATTATGACTATCCAAAACGTAAAAAATCATAGGGATGACCCCGACCATGCATCAACATCAACAGAGAATCCTCCTTGACTAGTTCATACTTAATCAATAACACAATTAAAAAATTCAAGTACAAATAAACACGATAAGCAAACGACAGACAATTACAATAATTATCTTCGACTTTGATTACTTTGTTATTAAAGAAAAAAGAAGATCTGTTTAATAAATAAAAAAAGAAACACTTCAATTTTATGTAAGTTGTACTATTAATTATACTTATTTTTACATCTTTAGTGGTTGATTTCTAAATTAATGTATAGAATATATTTATTTACATTAAAAAGTGTTGCAGTAAATCAAACCTCCAACTATATGTGCGAAAGAGTCCAAAAACAGAAAGTTGTAAGTTTTGAATTAAACCATTGCAATACAGCATGGGCAATTAACAACGAATTTATTATTTTAAACCATAGTCAGGTTAATGATTAGGAGGAACACTGAAAGTGCTTCATTCTCTTAATTCCCACAACTCACCATACTACGCAGTTCCAGATTAAGGTCGGCTAAGGATCCAGGTGTAGAAGAATGTATTAAACTTCTTACCAAAACAGAAAAGGAAAATAAAAATACATGTTACTATATTTTATTAACTATATTAAAAAAATTGACACATTTTCCAGAATTTCATTATCTGGTACTGTTCCCTTTAATTTAAGATCAAAGTTCAGTTTTAAACTTTGCATTTAATCACGATCCATGAATATCCTTGAATATTTGACTTACTGTCACTCTCAAGTCAATTTAATTGCTGAAAATTATGACTAAAATGAGTACATAAATAATAATTATTGTTACTGAGTTTGAAAGTTTATTAGATAAAATAATTTTCAACTGATATTAGAGAAGAGAATTTTTCGTACCCTTAAATTTGTTCTTTGCAGTGAGTGAGTGAGAGAATATTACGTCGCATGATTAGCAACACGAGGGCTTTTGCGACGGTCGCGTAATTTTGAACATGTCAAGTGACCAGACCTGAGCTGCCCCCCCTCTCCTAACTACCACCACCCAACGGGAGGACTTTGACTTGAGATTTATATCGCCCCCTAAACGGATCTAGTGGTACTAGTCTTTGCAGTGAACTTGTATCAGTAGTAATAAGAGCTACTTTTAGTTTTGTGATTAAATCTATCTTATTAATAGTTATAACATAAATGAATTTATATAGTCATGTTAACTGTCAATAATATACATTCCGAGTTTTTGACGTGTAACATCTTTCCTCTCGGTTGCTGGAGATTTGTAGGAGTGATTTCGTGAAAAGGGATGGAAATGTGTAACAGGAAGTTGGGGAAGCGCTCGCTATTTAATTTGACCAATCAGCGCGCTTGGTGATGTCTCTTCGCTACCCTCGCAGTGAAGTTCTGTTTTTTCTTCGTTCGGGAGGGGCTCCCCCCCCCTTTGCGGTCTAGGCCATGAGATCTTTGTTTTTGTTTTGTTTTCTCACTTTAGGATCAGAGAAGAAGCTAAGTCCTTTAGCTGGATCTTGTAAAGATATATCCACGTGGGGTCCAACTCTAGTAGCCATCAAGCCACCAACCTTTTTTACATTTTTAAATTTAGCATTTCAAAAGATTCTAATTCAAAAACTCGGTTTCGTTTGCGTTTGACTCTAAATCCACCCCGCACATTTCAGCAAGTCTTATTAGACTTCACCAAGGATAAACTTGCGATCCTTACGCTCGATTGTCAAAGTCTGAGGGCTCACCAAACAGATTTCGACGTTATTTCACAAAATTGTACTTTACTCATGTTGGCAGAGGCGTGTTTAGATAATGACGAACGTGTTTCGATACCTTACTTCGATTGCTGCGTACAAGTTAAACGACCGGGCCACTGAGCAGCTGGTGTTGCGATCTATTGCAAACAGAACAACTCACATGTTGTGGCTCCCTATGGATATTACTTATCGTCAAAAAAGTGGGTATTGTTAGTCAAGATATTGGGGGCATATGTGCGGTAGAATGCTTATTTGGAAATGGAAAAAAAAGTGATTTCGGTGGTCGTATACATTTCTCCGAATCAAACGGTTAAAAAAATTTAAGATATCCTGTATTTTTTACTTTGGTTCTGCTCTTAAAAAAAACTATCACTCGCTTCCCATGATTTTGAGTGGTGATTTTAAAGTTAACTTCAGTTTGCTAGAAGCCGAGCAACTCATATCTTTTTTGAATGATGAACTCAAGCTCGAAATAAACACAAATCGAAATGTTTGGACAACTAACAGTGGTACTGTTATTGACGCTATTTTTCAACGGTTTTTAAATACTTTGAAATCACAAGTGTATGTGTCATATTTTAGTTATCATAAATTATCATTACCGCTCTTCCCCAAATTGAACAAGAATAATTATTTTTGATAAAAATTACATTACTCCTTGTGTTAATTAAATAAAATTTTCACTAAAGATATAATTATTCCATAGAAAATTATTTCCAATCATACTCGATTCATTTTTTTCAGGATTTAAGTTGCTATTGCGAATTTATCACGATAACATGTCAGATGTTACACATCGTATTCGACTACTGTAAGGCTCGTTTCTTTTTCTTTTCTTTTTGATTGAGAAAAAGTATTTAGAGCAATTTTAGAATTGAAGGAATTGATTATTTCTTTCATTTCCATTAAGAATATGTAAATGTCTCGTC
Organism: Trichonephila clavata; assembly: GCA_019973975.1. Taxonomy (NCBI): domain Eukaryota; kingdom Metazoa; phylum Arthropoda; class Arachnida; order Araneae; family Nephilidae; genus Trichonephila; species Trichonephila clavata. Next base: position 38,185 of record BMAO01008774.1, on the reverse strand, counting down.
TTAGATTTCTATGGAATTCATGAAAAATCGTCCCATTAGAGGAAAATTTTAATTTCTTTTTCAACAAGGACTATGTATAAATATGTGCTTAAGATAAATTTTTATACAAAATGAAAAAAGGAAGTGAGAGCAAGGTTAATTTTTTTAACGACCGATTCTTTGGTATCATGTTTTATAATCCTACGTAATAACTGTACAGTTGGTCAGTAATAAAACAAAATATATGCCATGATTAAACTTATTTATGACATTTCCTCTTTTTGTTTATCTTCTTTTTTACCTTCAAATAAATGTCTACTTTAGTTATTTTTTCTCGGCTTCGAACACATCTAAACGTTTTAATTATTCTCTCTAGCCTTCGATTTTATCTACGTTTAGTTCCTTTTTTCGCTTTCGAACATTTATATTTTAATTCTTTTTTCGCGTGCAGAAGGCCATTCGTAAAACGAATACAATTAGGGTATTTTTACCCATTTTCGCATTTACTTATTGAGACTAATAGCATTAAATAAAATGGGGAAATATAGATTCGAACTATTAATAGCGACCAACGACCTTCCCGGCATCTTATCACAATTTTCATAGCTTACGCTCATAAATCATCACAAGCGTAACTTTTACCCCCAGCTTCAAAAGGAAATTCCTCAACGATGAAAAATTTAACTTGGCTCAAGTTAAAAGGGTCATGGCAACTGGAGTGCCCTCAGATTATGAGTTCCTGACTAATTTAATGTGGATAGTGGGAAACACTTTTTTTATTAATTAAACGCACGAGCCATTTGTGAAGAAGAAAGATAAGACACACTTGATTTGAACCCTTAAAAATGACTTCCAATCCAATGATGCTGGCCGCGAATTCGTCCGTTACATTGAACTTTGACTTCGTGAAACTTTGTTATTATGCTTTATCACATTATTTTTTCGAGCATCTGCTCTTACCAGTCTGGAAAGGGCATTGCATTTCTGGATTGTTAGTTTTAAAGACGTGGGTGACAGTTACATGGTGTAGTTCAGATTATTATTTTTTTTTACTTAACTTGAATGTGTGTTCTTTTTTTAGCTCATGTATTATGATTTAATAGCATTTTGTGGTTTAAAAAAAATTCTTCCTTTAATTCTGTTTCCTGTCCTTCTGCGGATTTTTAGGCATACTGTTTGTGGGATGTAGAAATAAATATAAGTAACTCTCGGGATTTCACAGCACGTCATGACATTATGAGCAAGATTACATTAAAAAAACATTGGTATGGATTTTGGGATTGCTGGAGAAATTTCAACTGCAGACCATCACTATTAATCAAAGAGTTCCATCTGAGTCGTTGAAGATGTCTTTCTAGCTCACAGTAATGCTTTCAGAATATCACTGTTCCAGTAATTCTAGTCTTTTGTGTTCACAATATTGAAACAGTATTGACGAATAGTTAAATTATTTAATAATAATGCTCGAACGATTTGAAACAACACATTTGAATGCAAAAACAATGGAAAGAAAAATATCATTTTTCATTCTACTCTGTGTAATTAGTGTTTTGAATTCTAAATTATCTGAAGCTAAGCATGTCATCCATAATTCCAAAGAGGTAAGCAAGAATTACATTTTCTTAAAATCTCTAAAAATTTTTAGGCAGTGTTTTTCTTGTACTTTATTTTGTTTATTGTGTATTATGAATTATAACTTTTTATAAAAATGAACACATAAACTCCAACTAGTCGTTTTCAGATCGTTCAGTGATTAATTTTCTAATCCTATATTTCTTTTTTATCTAGCCTTTTTGATAATATGTAGTGAAAATAAATTTTTATCATTCTTAAATCCTCAAATGCACTTTTGTAAGGTCACTGAATTCAGCGAATTATAGCCACCATTGCAGGTGGAATATTCGTGATGTTTTTTCGTGGAATGCATGTTGATTTCCATATGTGTACAATTTTCCAATCTATATATTACATATACTACAATCTATATATATCTACAATGATTATATATTATTCTCTTTCCTTTTTGAGTTTTCTGTATCATTCTGTATGGATATCTTTGTATCAAAGTAACATACTTCTCAATGGAAATACTAGCTCCTTTTGATTATGGATTTCTTCAAAAATACAGTATTTTTTTTTAAAAAACATGAATTCTTCTGGATTTAATCTATAATTGTGTTTTAACTTAAAATATAAATATAAAAAAATTTTGAGAATTACATTTTTATTTCCTGTTTAGTTTATAAAGTAATCACACCAACTGTGTTCTATAAAAATATTGATTTGTCTTTTCATTTTTCAATCAAGCTTTGTAAAGCTGTAATAGGAGTGATTTTTCTATCTAATTTCTCAATGCATTAACACAGACTGTTTTTACTTTTCAATTAATTAATAAAAAAATTATGGTATTATTTATTGTCGAATTGTTGATTAGTTCGATTGTTATTTAAATTATATATAATATTTATAATTATCAAAAAATATATGATAAATGTTCAGTACAAAATACTTGATAAATATACAATACACAACTTTTTTAAAAAAAAGTTATAGTTTTGTTAATCTTTTCCTTTGAATCTTTTTAAGAATAAGCTAACTCGTGCATTTTCTTTCTTAATCTATTTAATTAATAGAAATTTCAATGGCTGTAAATATATAAAAGCCGGTGGATAAAAGTAAATTCTCATGACAAAGGTAAGAAGAATGTACATTTCGCACTTATTTAAACAAGTTTATTTCATTTTTATTGAAAATCTCTTAATGTAATTTATTTGTACGAACAAAATTATCATATTTTCGTAAAATAATTTTATAAAATTTTTTTTAAGTCTTTCTTAAAAGAAAATTCTGGCTGCTTCTGTAAAGCTATTTGAGATATTTTAATTTTAAGCATCTAAGATAATGTTTTTAGGTTTCATTAGCTTAAATCAAACATGTTGTAGAAGAATTTATAAGTAAATTTACATATCAACACAATATCGTTTTAAATGAGGCTGAAATTATAAAGGAGTTCATTCGATACCATCTAGTTTATTGGTAAATCGTTTGAAAACAAGCAGCTAGTACAATGAGAGAGCCATTTCAATTATATATTATTATATTCATTTTAATTATTTACGAACATATAATGAAATTAATCGAAAAGAACAGTCTTTGAAAACATTTTTATTAGTTGTTGCAGAAACTTTCAAAAAGCTGGGTAATAAGATTTTTTTTTAACTTGGAATGTTTAAAATGAAGCTTCTTCAAAATTGATTTTCAAAAATTGTAATTAATTTATTTATTTTTAAAAACCTTTTCTGCTTTTTAAGAATATTTTTTAGTCAAAAATATATGCGTTTATAAATTTTTTTAAGAAAATTAAATATTGCTGAAAAATGTCATATAGAATGTATTTGCCAATCCGGTTCTAGTTTTATTGTTGATGATTGAAAGGAACGTTTTTTTGAAAGCCTATATTCTTATCATTTAAATTACTGTGTAGTGATAAGTATTATCATTTGACGTTAGACTAAGTGGGTATGATAGCAAACCTTGAAAAAGATAAGGACCTTTTCATCATTATCTAATCGAAATGTGATAATTTGGATAAACTTACACTTCAGATGACTACATTTTGGGGTTCAAATATCTTCGTTTAGTAAAGTATCCTGGATTAGGTAAGAGAGAGAGAGAGATGTGTTTTGTTAACCATCGTACAATACTTGCATAACAGTTTTCCAAATATCTGTTGCCTTGGTGTTTTCTGGATCACAATGATAAAATATGTTCTATGTATAAAACATTGAGCAATTAAGTTCAACACAATACTGAAATCAGGAATATTGAACCACCAAAGAATATCAGCAATTATATCATAATTGGACTATTATTCATACACTTAAAGTTAACTTTTCAGAATGCTACAGTAGATTAAGTTTATATAAATGTCAGTAGAAAACAAAATGTGTATACTATAAAATGCAGATGGTACGACCATTTTTTAAAAAACTGCGAACATTTATTTAATTTAAAAAAATTGTAATTGGGTTGAAAGAAGTAATTTTCTTTTCGAAATTGTTTCATTGTAACATTTCTTTTGACCATTTTTCGAAATTATGCTTACTTGTGATGGATAAATTATTAAGAGTGAACTAAAACTAAATAAAACATTTTTTTTTCGAGTACAAACAATATTTTTGCAAAATACAATAGTTAAGTAAAAATAGTAAAGTTTGGAAGTTCTTTACTAATTGCGTTGAATGAAGCTGTGACTGCATTTCTGAGATATTCCCCATTGTTCGACCTAATCTAGAGAGTTCCCTCACTTATTGGACACAAAATACCATACTTAGGGAATTTAGTTTTGACATACCCTTGTACGGCTCTAGTTTTAGGACACAAAAAAGATAGATCATTGTTCTGCTTGAGATAACTGTTCTATTGCAATCAAGCAGCAAGTTCGTTCGCTCTACTTCACAATCTACATTAAAAGACATGCTAAAACCATCCAAATCTTTTTCAAGCATATTGAAATCTGTGTTCAAATTCAATATTGAAGTATTCACAGGTCATCTTTATAACTTTTAAGCCTATTTTTATTTTCGGGGGGGGGGGGGTATTGCTTTTAATCTCGGGAAGTGAAACAAGTTGATTTTAGCTTACTGATTAACAAATACAACAATTTGCGAAAAACTTCCGAGAGAGCCCCAGATATCATCAATGAATAGATCCCCCCCCGTTCCATTTTGATATTAAACTTATTCATGTGACAGATATCACCTGTGAAAAATGCAAAACTCGAAAGTTATGCTGTCTATTCCAACATTTCGCACATTACAGTCTACTGTTTGTTAAGGAAGACTGACACTCTATCTCGCCTTTCAACTTCCAAACTCGCCAGGAGACATTTCCTACCACCCCCAAATCCATCTTCTTTCGTATAAAACAGTAGGTGGTCTTTAAACTGTGTTCCACGAAGCATACCCAGGGGATCCACGAGTCAAAATAATTCGAAAAGAAAACTATAAATATGTATGCAAAATAGATTCACGTTCTCTATGGAGTTTATATAGCCACAGGTATCTAAAGCCGTAAGAGTCCCTCGTCCCACGAAGGGAAGTGCAAAAAATAACTTCGGTGCTGAATAGCCTCTCTTTTTAGTTATATCCTCCAATTTTAATTATAATATAATAAAAGAATGTTAATACGTTTTTTCTTTAAATGTACTACCTATATTGTGAATGTTCTGTTGCTTATGATCTTGAGTTCCATAAAATAATTTTATACTCATTAGTGCAAAGTTTTGCGAAGCTATGTAGAATGGAATTAAATAGCTCGGATTTAGACGAAAGTGTTAGTTATACAATTAATCCCCTTTTTACATTTGTAGAATTAAAAACAACAACATCGGCTTGTAAGTGAACATTTTCAAAAGAATACCTAACACCTGTAAAATAATTTTATACCTATTGCAGTGTTTGGTTAAACTAAGTGGATTGGAATGAATTGAATTTTGACGACAGTGTTAAAAATTATGCAATAAACTTTTTTCCCATTTGCAGAAAAAACCCTCATACAACAGAACATTTATTTAAAAAAAAGAACCCTTATAACACCTACAAAATAAAATTTCCCAAAGGAGAAACTAAGGATAAATGGTCAAATCAAAAGACTTGCCAATGAAAAAGAAGAAACAACTTACATATCGAAAGATACGACGTTAAAATCTAAATTTAAGTAGGAACTGCTCCAAAATTTTAGGTTACAAATTTTTGCAGACTAACAGAAGTTTCTCACACTGTTATAAATATTTTAATGCCAGTCTGAAAAAGCTTTTAAGTTTTAATGCTAATAAGAAGTAAATTATGTTAAAAGTTTTTAATAAAGAAAACAGTAGTTTTCTTTGTAGTAGCGACAACATGTTAATCCACTTTAAATATTATTTTGAAGTATTTATTTCTAAGGGGCATGTATGGGGGGTGGGGCAGTATCTAAATAAGCCAGTAAACAGCCTCCGGACAGGAGTGATCACTTTTGTCTAGTGGTATGTTACATGCTTACGAATCTATGGGTCGCGGGGTCTAATCTCCGATATGAGCTCTTCAGAAACACCTTAAATAGTCTCAAGGTTTCCATGAGTCGAAAAAGTTTGGTGTAATACAAGGACATATCAGAGTATTCAAATTGAATGGATTAAAAAAAAATATCGAAAGCGTTTGAGAATAAATCAGCGTGTGAAACCGAACAGTATTTATAAACTTCACGATTACATAAAACACAGGTTTTAAGTACAAAGCAGTTTTACACACGACTAGGGATTGCAATACCGGTATTTTGAGCCATTTGTGCAATTTTGTAATACCGGTATTCACAAGTTTTTATACCTTTTGTTCGGTATTTACTAGATATTTTTTAAACTGTCTCATCTATATGTTCAGGGATCGCCAACATAGCAAAATAGTATAATTTTTTGTTTTTGTGTCTCACTAACGGGCGAAATTAATTAGACCGGGAATATAAAGTTACATCATATAATCAAGAGGAGTGACAAAATATGTGAATCATCCACGGAGGCAGGCCAAAACTATCCCATTACAGCTCAGAGCGATACTGCACACGCGCAGGACTCGTAGTCTGACATTCGTATCTGTGAAAACAAGGCTGTATTTGAGAAATGAATGAAAAGAAAATGAATGTCATTGTGGTAAAAGCGTGGGGTGCTTTGTACTACATTTTTACACTAATTCAGTTTTTCGGAATAGAAGCTATAAATTACAACAATTGATACATTTATAGAACACCCCACGCTTTTACCCCAATGACATTCATTTTCTCGTTAATCATTTTATTCTTTATTAAGAATTATTTTTTTTAAACTTTTTAGTTCGATTCAGTATAAAAGCGTGTTTTTTAGTTTTTTTCAAACTATAATTTATTTTTCATTTTTTAGTTCGAACTACAATAAAAGCGTGTTTTTTAGTTTTTTAAACTATCATTTATTTATTGTTAAATTTATCCTTGAATTTGATATTTGAAGCTGGAATTACGTGGCTGTAGAATTAGTCTTGCTCTTCAATGGATATTAATTAACGGGTCTGAAGTGTATTTATTCTCTCTGTTTACGAGGCCTTGAATGAGTCCCGTATCGTTATATTAGATTCCGTCTCTTTTGAACAGGTCAAACAAATAAAAGTGTGTAAAGAAGAAAAAGTTGGAATTAAAAATTTTTTTTTAATGTACCATGTTTTTATATAACGGACTAAAAATTATATAATTCCTCCTTTTCGTTTTCTTTTTTAACATTTTCATGCATTGTTATCCACTTATCATCTATGGTCCAAATTTCAAGTCTCTAGCTCCTCGGGAAGTCACACAGTTTAAAATCAATTACAAAATTCCACCCGGACAGACATTAAAGAAAGCGTGAAGTGTCAATAATTTCTTCAACTTTTAAACGTGTTCCTTTCATGTTAATTCGTATCATCACTTCTAAACGTATTGCTTTATAAAATAAAAAATATTTAGCACTTACAACGCAAATTATTTTTTTTCACATGCACGAGCCTTTTTTTTTTATTTTCATTTTCAGAAAAATGTTTATATTATGCTTAGAAATTGCTAACACACACCCACCCTCCAATTTCTCAGATACAAAAAACTTTTTTTTTATTTATTTCTGTTGACCGCAAGTGTATTTTATTCTTGCACATAATTAGCTTTAAATTCAAAACACTCGCTTTAGGGTTACACCTTATTCTTTAGTCGCTAGATCTGAAATAAGTCGCCAAATCTGGAAATGGTACATGGAACAAGTCGCCAAATTTAAAAATGATATATGCAATAAATTGCCAAATCTGGACGTTTTATCTGGAATTGTCGCCAAATCTGATTATCCTTATTCCTGACGATCCTGAAAAGGACAATGGGACAAAATTATGAAATTATTGTATTGTCATCAGTCCTTGACAAGTGTGCGAAATTTCGAATGAATCCGATCTTTTTAAGTGGGTAAAAATCGAGTTCTAAGATTCCGTTACATGCAAGTGAAACTTATAAAAGCGTGTTAAAAAAGAGGCGTATTGATTAATATTTTAAATTCTATTATATGCATTAACGTATATATTTTTTTAATGATTGAAAATTTTTTTTCATTGTATTATTTTTAAGAAAAATATACTTTTTGTATTGCTATTTCAAAACAAAATAAAGTAATATTCAACATTTATATAACTTCAGCTGTTATTTTGATTTTTTTTAAATTTAATGATAATAGTCACAATATATTTTACGAAAACTTTCAACTTATTTTGACTTTTTTGATATTTTATATTGTTATAATTGTTAAAAGTAATCACTATGTATTGAATTGTGTTGCTTATTACATTTTTTCATGTTTCAGACTTACATCTTACGATATTTCGAAGACCAGAAGATAATTCCAGTCACTGTAGAACTTGATTTAAAATTGCAGGTATTGTTTTATTCTATTTTTTCATAAATGCAACAAACCTATTTATATAAAGTGAGTAAATCATTAAGGGGTATCGGAACGCTCTATACTGATAATGTTAAAAAGGGCTTTTTCAATGTACCTTTTCTAAAAACCTGTTGGAAATACAATCCCCAAATTTTTTTTGCACGTTAAGCATACATCTAATATCATACTGAAATGAGCTTTTTTTGAAATTTTCATTAGTTTTTCTTTAAAATTTTTTTATTTGATGTACAGTGAGAAAACAGTGTTTTTCGACAGAAAAAAAATTATAAAAAAAATGTATACAAAATTTTGCTAAAAGCTCATTTTAGTATATACTAGAATATATAAAGAATGTATCATGTAAGTTTTGTTGACATCAGATATATACTTTCTGAGAAAAGGTACATCGAACCTTCAAAAGTGACATTTTGAGAAAAACACATTTTTATAAATAAAGTTACCTTATCAAAACATTCCAGCTCCATATTCCAAATTTTCAGCATTTTTTAAATTTTCATCTTCTTGTTTCATTCTTTTAAGTCTTTTTACTTTTCTAGTCTCCTTAGTTTTCTGTAAATTGGCATATCTTACCCTTGTACTGCTCTCTTTGTCGAGATGTTCCATGCAGCATGTCGCATAATATCCTCGCTCTATGTTAAGGTTTTTTAAAAATATCCAGCTTTGTTGCATTCCCTTTATTAAAGGATGCAATAGCATCATATGTACCAAAGGAAAGTATTTCTATGTGCCCAAATGTCTTTTGGGGGACACGAGACCAAATAACATTATTAATGCTTTCATTCGGATTCTGCGCGTTTCCATGCAAGCACTTTTTCAATAATTCTGGATCCGAAAGGTCCCTAAAAATAGGCCTAATGGCTTCAACAACAGCAACTGGAAGTTTATGTTTGTGGAGATAAAGTTTATTTTCCAATTGAGCCTTCTTACACTGATACCATGTGTCAAGACCTGATGGACAAAATCCATGCTGTGGATTTTTATCCGTAGATATTTTGTGAAGAAATATTGCCCATATAGCTTGTTTCATACACTTTACATTTGATAAATTTCTTCGAATGGCAAGACCATAATATGTTTGCAATTGATCAATAGTTGCTTCTGTTAATCTATTTTTGTCACATAATGCTTTGCCATCTGATAATTTTTGCCCCCTCATTTTTGCTTTGAAACGTCGGAGGCGAAATCCCTTCCGTTTCATAATATGCCCTAAAGAAATTTTAAAAAATGACGTCAAACTTCAAGCTGACCCAAGAGGAAGTGCAATATTTACCTTTTTTCTGTCCATTTAAATCGGTGACTCGCGTTTAGACGATTCTTTCAAAACAAAATTTTAGCACTTCTAATTAAGCTAGAGATAAAAATGAGGTATTTTTGGAAAGGTAATGAGCTGAAGAATTTAAAAATGCAGTAACCTGAAATTCACCTTTTAAAAATTTTTTACCTTTCCAACTCTCCTTAACTAGGTTAAAATAATATTACAAAGACACATCTCTGAAAAGAACCCGAAACAAGTTTTCAAATGATCTTTCAAGCACTTTTTAAACTTTTATTTAAAAGAATTCAACCTCTCTTCCTTTGCTTCCGTTTAGCTTTTGCAGCAATATTTTCCGCTGAGTTTGCATTTTATTATTCTTAACTATTTTTCATGAGATAAACCAAAGTTCATTGAACATTGATCGATGAATATTGATACATTGTATGATATCTTCTTTGTTTGCGATAATTGTTTCCAATACAAACATTTCAGAAACTCTGTACTTGTGACCTAGTTTTATAACATTCCCAAAAGTGCAAGTGATCGTAAGTTCCTTAAAAAATAAAAATAAACTACAGTTCTCTAAATGAAAATTATTTTTGCATAAAAAATAATCAATGAATAATTAAAACTAACCTTGAAAAACCTTCAACTTCCGTTAAGGATGTAAACTTTCGAATTCTTGAATAAAATTATTTCAGAGGGAAGCTGCGTAAATTATTGCTACTACGATTAATTATTATTAATCTTCTGCTATTACGATTAATATTCTGTTACATTATCAAAATTGTTGAGTCATTCCTGTAAACTATTTTGATACCACAATTTTAGCTTCATTGTTATTGTTTCGATTTTTCTTAAAAATATTTTAGTACAAAATTTTACACACACACACACACACACACACACACACACAACACACACACACACACACACACACACACACACACACACACACACACACACACACACACACACACACACACATCCGTAATTTAATAGCAAAAAGTTGTGTGTGTATATTCTGCTGAAAACTGAAAGATTTATAAAAATTTTAATTTTAAACTCTACTATTTTTAATATACGAAAATTTTTTTACTCTACTATTTAGTTAGGCTTTATTTGTTAAAGTATGAACTGTGTTGGGGAAGTGTAATTTCCTTTTTTTTTTGCGAATCATCTGTGTATAGTTTTAAATTATTCACTCAGTTAAAGTAAAAAAATAGTTTTGATGGATTGAGGATGTGGATAGAATTCTGCAGCTAATTATAATATCTTTTTTGTTTTGAGACATAGTGAAATTTATTAATTAAAGCAACTCAAATAAAAAACGATCATAATTTCAGATGAACTAAATTTTTTAAGTGCTAACATGAAAAACTTTGGCGTAAAATGTTTTAATATTTGTAAATTATTCGGGCAAAGATTAAGGACTTTTTTTACTACTTAGTAACAGCTATTTTATTTATTTGTAACATATATTTAATACTTAATAACATTATACTTCATAATATTCTTTTAAAAACATTCTAAAATTCCAAACGATTCATTTGGAATTCACAAGAAGAAACTGAAATTTGTTCCGTTTTTTAATGATCTTTTTAAAAAAAAGAATCTTGGATTTCCTTTTTTAGTTACGTAGACATCGAATTGAGAGTTCTGCTTTCATTTCATGAATATTTGAAGGGAAACAACAGTGATGCTTATTTCGTAACTGTAAGAAAAAAGAACAATACGAGGTCCGTTTTAGATCTACGTGAGCAATACTGTGTCAAGAGTAGTGATATCGAAAGAATAACAACGAAAAAGAAGTCGCTATTCATCTCGAGAAATTGGTTTTGTGCAGCGTTTACAACTCATTCTTCCGCTAAAAGTCGAGTAATCTTTTTTATCAAATTTCACTCAAGCAGATAGCAGCAGAAATCTTCAGTGACGTGTTTTCAGACATAGTGCGTTGGTGGCAACAATTACGCTTAAGGAAATAGTCAATCTAACATTTTAGATATAATTTTCCTATTTTAAAATATGGATAGTTTGTGCCGGAAAATATGATTCACTTTGACATTTATATTTTAGATTAATTTTATACATATTTTACCTTTATAAATTGAGAAAGTATTATTATTTAAGATTTTTATAGATTAGATTAATGTAATTAAGTTGTACTTCGGTTTACCGAATTACTTTCTTCACGAATTTTTTGTTATGCAAACGTTTTTCTTATTCTTATTGGGCTTCAAGACGTAATTTATGATGCTTGTCCTCACAGCATTTCACAAATGGTTTAATGATACAGTAATTTTGTACATATTCTCATTTGTATTTTACTATTCTTTATTATCATTGAAGATGTCAATACTTAAAGATTGCAATTTGAAAAACTTTCAGCCTTGGGGAGAATAGAAGAACAATAAACATGTAAATCGAAATCAAGCCATTATTTCTTAATTCACCGATATCTTTAATGATAAGGTTAGTAACAATTTCAAAAAGATATTAAAAAAATGAAGAGCTTATCATTGAATAGGTAGCCATCTTCACTTAAAAGACAAAAATAAGAAATCAATAACAACTAATTAAGAATAAAATTATAAAGAAAACAAGTTTTTTCCCCTGCTCGAAGGCAGATGATTTTTTTGCACAAAACGTATAGAATGAAAGATTCATAATTAAAAAAATCATGCACTTATATGAACACACACAATGGTGAAACATTCATGATGTCACGTGTTCTTCATTGGATTCAAAACTGACATTGTACGTGTACTTCTTGTTCTATTTGTAAAATTTCAGATTTGAAAATTGGATAAAGATGTTCAAATATTAAGATTAATCAAAAAGTTGTTCAAAGTCAAAACATACTTTTATTATACGAGTACTTTGCAATCAAGTTCATTTTATTTACCATTATTATTGCTTACAAATAGTTACTTTTTAAAAGAATCTGCAAAAAGCAAAAGTCGAGAACAGCAAAGCTCAAGAACTGATTGGCCGGAAACACTTGACTTTATCATGGGACTATGACGTCACATGAATTCAATTAATTTTATTTCTACTTTTTCAAAATTTTTAATCTTGAAATGGATTAATTGATACCAAACAAGTAAAAAAGAAAACTGCATTCTGATATACGAACGAAATGAACCATGAATTGAGCTCGAAAGTTAAGGTACTATTGTATTAGAAATATTTAACATTGAAAATAATTATTTAAGGATCAGTTGATTGTATACTCTATTCCAAAATTATCACTCAAAGTTTTTGCATGATTAATAAAAAATTCTGTTATGTTATTAAATGAATATTAAAAAATTTTTTTTTTTTTTTTTTTTTTTTTTTTTTTTTTTTTTTTTTTTTTTTTTTTTTTTTTTTTTTTTTTTTTTTTTTTTTTTTTTTTTTTTTTATGATTAAACAAAAATAATCAGTGATGCCTTATTTAAAAGAATAAGATTTGTCTATTTTAATCGTTATATAGATATATAATATAATAGAATTAATCGTATTACATCCCAAGTATATAAGAAATTTAGATTACTTTTTTCTTAAGAAAAATAATGACAAAAAATACAGTAATTATAGTAAATGTTTTAAAATTTTTTGTTAATATTTCATATTTTCAATGGCTTTTAATATTTTTAAAATTTATATATCTCTATAAGAGAAATATATAAATGGCTTGCTTTTTATTATTTTAGCGATGATATTCACCTTTTGTCTAATGCTTAATAATTTATAAAAATTACACATTTCCTGAAAATTGTTACAAAATTTTAATAATTTTACATTTTTATGCGCACATTTGAAATAAAAATTACAGTTGAAATTGTATAAAGATTTAATTTAATACGAATTCTAACATATATTATCATATTGAGAATTATTTAAACTATCTATTTGCTGTGTTTTTAGAAAAGCGTACTAAAAATAAATATTTTTATTTAATTATAAAAATAAAGTATGGGTTACATGGATTATATAACTACATGGATATCTGATTATAAAAAAGTTTAGGGAGAAATGTGTGTGAACTCTTATTGTTATTATGCTGATTAAAAACGTTGAAAAATTTACATATTTAAGATAATTTGGATTTTCTACGCTCCTGAAAATTATTGTACAATAACTTTGTCTATAATCGACTTTGAATTCCTTATTTGTTGTTCAGTTTTTTGCTTTCGTAAAATTGAATATTTCACACATATTTCGTACTGTGTTTGTAAGTTATATTTTTATCAACACGAATTTGTCAAAAAGTGTATTATTTATAGAAATTCTAATACGTTTACTTCGAAAACAAATATTTTAAACGACTTCAAAATATCTTAACCTTTTTTTACATTTCTGAAATCACACACATTTATAAGAAAGTAAAAAAACTAAATAAATAAAAGAAAAGAAAAGTCGAAAATCGCCAAAATATAGGAGATGCAGTATTTTTCTTCAGGAAATTCTTCAATAAAATGGGTACTGCTGCCATCTCGTGACTTCATTTAGTTCTAATCTCTCAGGAAGCACAAAAATGTTTTTTTAAGTTATTAGAATTATTAAACTTTCAAATTACAAGTTATTTTTGCTAATAAATATAAAAACATAAATTTTGGATTAGACTTGCTAGTTAATAATTCCAATGTAAAGTGCTTTTAATTTTTATTTCTCGTAACATATTGAAAACTAATTTTTTTTTTAAAGAAAATTGCAGTATCTTTTCATTTTATTTCAGATAGGAGATGATATTTCCAGATTTGAATTGTTGTAAACTACTGTGAATTTGTTCTATTTTGATGTTTAAATTTAATAAAATTATGCCTTTTGCAGACTGAACGAGTGATAAGTTTTGATCCGAATCATGGTTGGAGTTCTGTGACATTTTATGATTTTCCCAAGGTAACATCTCAAAAATCTTCATAAAAAAATCGATATAAAGACTTAAAACAAATTATATTTATATCCTTAATTTCTGATAAATGAAGGCCTTTCTTAATTTTCTGAATAAAATCTGTAATATAAATGACTGATGTACTGTAATGCGTTCTGTCGATAAAAGTTTTTCTCACTCTTATATATATAAATGTTGTATAACATAATATATTACGCTATTTATATGTTCCTTTATTTAGTCGTTAGTACGATAAGTAAACTGCAGTTGCAAATGAATAATTGTTAAATTTTTGACAAATGAAAGAGTCAAATCTATTAAAAGTTGGATTCGATTGAATGTCCAATTCGGTGACTACATCTTATCGAGAATTTAAGTATGCAGATAGCTCCAGGTGATTAAAAATGACACTTAACCTTAAAACTACAACAAGGTGGATGTTTCGAATTTTGAATGCAAATAAATACATTGAGGTGAAAAGAATAGAAATTTATCAACGACATTTGAATCGCTATGAGGCAATAAGAGATGAATTTTTAACGTGAATATTCTCTAAAGACGGAAGTTGGGCATATTGTTACAGTCCTGAAACAAAGAGACCCAATATAAAGTACAACGGGGAGGGGGGCTGCTATATTTTGGGAATCACAAATATTGCATACATAAATTTTCTTCATTACGACGCACAATTAATGCAAAAAACTACTGAAAACTTTTGGAGAAGAGAAAACAATATATTTGTCTAAAACAGCGTTTCTGAATTTTTTTTTCTCGCTTACCCCTTGACTAATCATCCCTGTACCGTAATCACACTCCCATCATGTACGAGGGCAATTCGGAAAGTAACCACCGAATCGCTGTAAAAAACAAACTAGGACAGTGAGGGGAGGGGAGGAAATTTATTTGCATGTCAAAGGTACAACTCTCCTCTATTTTTCAACATAGTCTTTCCCATTTTTCAAGCACTTGTCATGCCGTTTTACCAATTCCTTCTTTATAAAAAGTGGGCACCTGCGATATAAACCAATGTGTCACAGCGTTTTTAATTTCCTCTTCGTCAGCGAAATGCTGTCCCCCAAGCCACTTCTTCATCGCAGTGACAAGATGGTAATCAGATGAGATAAGCACTCACTACAGACAGCGTTCCACTTCGTGATTCCTCATGGATATTTGTTCTTCCGTCCTTGAAAAAGTATATCCATTGATGCACTACACCTTCACTCAAAATGCTGAGTCCGAATACGGCACACAATTCACGATGGATATCCGCTCCTGACAGTTTTTTGGCCCAAAGAAATCTTATCACACCTCACATTTCGCGGAATTTACTATGGCGGCACACATTTTGTCACGTTATAGCTAGGAAACTCTTGGACCTACGACACTCTCATTCGCCGACTGGAAGCTTATTGAATCAGAGATTGCTCGTGGATTCGATTGAGGGCCGAACCTACTTTGCGCACGCCAAACGCTGGAATCTTGACCTACGACACGACACTCTCATTCGCCGACTGAAGCTTATTGAATCAGAGATTGCTCGTGATTCGATTGAGGGCGCTTCGAACCGTACTTCCAGCGCCACGCCCAAACGCTGGTTAATTTCCGAATTGCCCTCGTATAACTAATAACATCTATTATCATCCTCGTATAACTAATAACATGTATTATTACCAAATTTTAATATAAGTGGGAAATTTCGTATTTACCACTTATATTAAAATTTGGTAATTATACATATTTAATCAATTAAAAAAATAAGAGCATTTAATCGGAACTTCTTATTGGACTCAGAAATTTAAAGTCTGAATTGGAAGGTAACACAGATACAGTCTCAAAGCCATAGTTTACACTAAAGAATCTGTTTCCTGTATTTATTTTTTAAGCAAGATAAGATGACGATACCCTCTTCATTATCTTCTATATTTCCCTGGTGATAAGCGTAACACAGGTTGAGAAATGCTATTCTAAGAGATGTTTCATTGCGATTCGCAAAGTTCCTCTTCAGGACAATAGACCTCATATAATTGCGGTAATTCCAGAAAAATGAGACAACAGACACTGGACAACAATAGAACAACCTTCCTAAATTTTGGACTTAGCTCCTTTCGGCTTCTCATTTGCTTAAAGCCCCCAAAGATGCATCATGGCGATAAAGATTTTTATCAAATAAAGATGGAAAATATTTATGTACAACTGGCTTTGTACATGTCCGAATTCTTCTTTAGATAGAAAACAAGGAATAGTAATAATTAAAAAGATACCTCCTAATATGTTGACAGGAAATGTGTGGACCCCAAAGTACCAGCATATAGAAAAGTAAGAATGGGGTATTTTTATTTCAGAAAAATCTCTTTTACATTTGATCCTCCGTCGCATATATCAATGATTCCCAAAGTGGTACCTACGGCCCCCCAGGGGTCTCATGTATTATTCAGGTGGTTCGTGGAAAATTAACATTGGTTTGGGGGTCCTTGAAAAATGTCAGAAGGTCTGCGCAAGGTTTAATATAAAATAAAAATAATTTTGATCCATTTTTATTTTTATGAAAATTTAAATAAATAACAATAATTCACTCGGATATACCCGACTGGCTGTTGAACTCTTTTGCGCGAGAGCTAAATCAGATTCCAAACACGGATGAACCCATACTAATACAGGAGCATCTAATTGAAATATTCCCAAATGGGAGACTTAAACTAATGTTTGTGCAAGGATACCACAAATTCTGGTTACAGAAAAAAATCCCAAATTTTATACCCTGCATTATGGGCTATTGTACAGAATTTCTTGACTACTTTCCTGTCTTCCAACTTAGTAAAATGTGGATGCAGGGCCTCATCTCACACACACACACACACACACACACACACACACACACACACACACACACACACACACACACACACACACACACACACACACACACACACACACACACACACACACACACACACACACACACACACACACACACACACACACACACACACACACACACACACACACACACACACACACACACACACAATTGACTTTGCAGCAATTGCAATTTTGCAATTGCTGCTCACAAACATGGACATAAATGCACTCATCAACATCTCATCAACTTCATCCAAGTCATCAATTATTTTTTAATTTTTATACTGTGCATTTACGTAGCTTTCCACTTGAGGGTCCTTGGAAAAGTTTTGACTTTAAAAAGGGGTCCATGGGTTAAAACAGTTTGGGAATCACTGGTATATAATTGATTTTAAATATATTCAGAATTTAATAATCATATTTTGCGCTTTATAATATTATTAAACTGATACCTAATGCAAAATTTAATTTTTATGAAACTTATATTAATAATTGCTTTTTTTAATTTGTAGAAAAAAGTGGCCTATAAAGATGCAGATTCGAATCAGTGTTTTGTTGCCGATCTTCATGGTGAAAATTTAACTGAGGACAGGAAACGGTTGCAGAATTTAAATGTAAGAACTACTTAAAGAATTTAAATGTATTTATGTGACTGATTCTTGCATTATGTGCTATGTACTATGAAGGTGCTAAGAAAATATAGTATTCTATTTTAGTAAAAATCGACAAATATGCTGACTTTCACAAATTTTTTTCAAATGTTTTGAAAAAGGATAGAACATCTGTAAAACAAAGTATATTTTTTAATGTAAAAAAAATGCGGTTTTTTTTTTTTTTTTTTTTAAATAATTTAGTTCAGCCATAAATTTTTGTGATTCTGTTCTCGATTTGCTTCAAAGTTAGAATGTGTGACATGACTTTTTCTATAGAATATTTTTCAGTATTTAATGGAATTTAAAAACTAACAATAAAGAATTTTAAAAATAAATTTAATGTAAACACATTGATATATTTAATTTATAACAAGGGAATTATCCGAACTTATATATATATAAAATAAACATTTTAGGTTTCAAAATAGCACGATGTAAAAAAAAAAACCATTTTAATGTAAGATTTTTTAAAATTACTCCTGGAATAGAGTAGAGTTGTAGATCAAAAGCATTTCTAAATAAAAGCAAAATTGCTGATAAGAGTAATTATTTTTTTGTTAAGTAAATTCTAAACATTTATTTTTATATTTAAATATTTCTAAAACATACTTGTATTCAATGTATTTTTATAAAAATATTACATAATTTAGAAAGAATATTAAATGAATACGTATGATAGATCTGAATGATAGACAGAGATTTAATAATACAAACAGATGTAATGTTATAAGTTTGTTTTACAGTAACTTATATTATTATTATACATTAATTTATAAAATGTTTTATATTTTTTCTCCCTATCACAACTACAAAATTCTTCTACTTATCGAAAAACGTTGAGAAATAGACACATGTATCCTTTGATTTGTTTTTAATGTTTCTTTTAAAATAGTTTTCTGTTTCTCTGAGCAAATACAAAACTTTTTGCGTGTGAAAAGTTTTTTTTATATTCATTTATTAACTTTTAATTTAAAAAAAAAATCAATATTTATCTCTTTTTTTAATATTTTATTTCTCAATGTTTTTTTTATGTATCGCACTCAGTAAATTAATTTATTCATTGCTTTTTTTAAAGGTCAAGTTATACGAACTTTTCTTATATTATTTTTAGAGTGGAATCGTGAAAGGTTTCTACATTCCAACTTTAACAATTCGTAATGAAATAACAAACACGTCAGAAATTCATGAAAAATTCGGACATCATATTCATCTATTTTGTAATGGAAGCGATGTATCATTTGTAACAAGAGAATCACAGCTGAGTAAGTATTAGAAACAACTGCTTCACTACTGTTGTGTCACAATACTGTTCCTACTTGGTAAAGCAACTACACATTAATGAGTCAAGTATTTTTACTAGGTAAAACACACACCAAAAAAATTAACTCTTCTCTTTACTACTTGATTTCTAAAATTATAAATACTGAGTGACCACGACAAGTTCACGATCAAGGTCGAGAATCTGTAATCGACATTATATACGTCGAGGCTTGGGCTTGAGTACTGGAGTAACCGAAGCCCAGCTGTGTAGAGGAGTTAATGCACGTTAAATATGCAGACCAGGGTCGGCAACTTTTTAGTTGAGGCATACCACACTGTAGAACATTTTTTTGAAACAATTTAATTCCCACGATAATGCAGGCAGTGTTAGATAATTGAGGTCAGTAATATAGATTTATGGTTTTATCGTATATTAATTTTGCATCATTTAAAGATATTTCTTAACATAAAAATAAACAGTATAAAGTATAACTATTTCTTCAACACAAAGATAAAAAATAATTAAAATTGTACATATATTATGTATTTTTAAACATGTTTTTTTTCAAATAAGAAATAGACAACATAAAATATAATCTATCATATTTTTCGACAAATTTTAATGCAAAACTTTCATATCGCTAAATGAGGGTTATAATTTGTGACTTTCAAATTTGTCATGATTCTGAACATTCAGTTGTTAAACAATTTCGCTGTGGACTCGAAATATCTTTCATAGGAGGAAAGATTTTTTATTTAGATATATTGAGCCAAAACGGAAAGTAGAGGACATGCAATTTCCTCTCTTCAAACAATTCAATCTATCCAGCAATAACATTCAATAATTTACCAAAATAGCTGTAAATTTATCTTTAGATTTACGTTTTAAATTTTTTCGTAATTTCGTTAACGTCCATAATTCTGAAGATGTTTGTCAAATAAAATCCACTAAAAAAGTATCAGCTTCCATCCACTCAAATATTGACAAACTTGTAGATCAGTGCAGAGTGCCGCTGAGAATTGCACCGCGTGCCATAGATGACCCCTGATATAGACGCTTAAAGTCCTCACGTTGCCGTGGAAGGGAAATTTGGAGAGGGAGGTGGGGAGATTCTGTGTCGTCCTCGTCACATGACCAAGGTTCGAAATCACGAGTGCTGTCGCCAACAGTCCTTGTGTGGATGCAAAGCCAGTCGTGAGTAAACTATCAGGTTAAAATATTGATGTTCCAAAAATAATAGGAATGCAGCCCCCAAAATTTTACTTGTCTTATTCCATGGGTGATATAGTTAATATCTTATACACTCTTCAACTAGGATTTTTCAAAAATTATTGAATTAATTAATTAATTATGCAAGCTGATGAAATCTCAAGGCAAATAAAAATTACATTTTGTAAAGAATTTGATATTATCAAAGAAAAATAAATGACCGCTGGATTTCATGGAAGTCTTGAAAAAATCCGAACAACTCAACAACCAGTGATATTGCGGTTTCTTCGATTTTAAATCTGAAAGAGTCCATATGATTTTTCTCTAAATTGTAAAGGCTTAACCTGAATTATACTCTACTTTAAGAATAGTTTTTTTAAGTGGGAAATAAAGTGGGTCTTGTTCAAAAGTTGTCTTTTTGAACAGAAAATATATTTTTTATTAATAATCTGATTGTTCGAACGTTCAGAAAAGTACTTTCTGGTTTTTTATATGTCTTTACTTTTTCTAGATTTATAAAGCGCATAATTATTTTTTTAAACTTAGTTATTAAATTTACCAGCTTTTAAATCGTTACTTTAGCGTTATAAATATAACCCCAAAATACTAAAAAACATTAAAGTAATACCAAAGGCAACCTTCGATATACAACTATATATAAATTTAAAATTTAAGAAATTTATGTGGAAGTGATGAAATAAATTTTTTGAGATTCCTTCGAATTGCTATACACAAAAAGAATACCTTGACACTTTGAAATTAATTGATATTAGGAGAAAATGCGCAGTTGCTTAAACTTTCAATAGTTTTCTGAATGTTCTTATAATTTAAACTATTATATTTCATGACTCATTTAAAAAAAACTTTTAGTGAGTATTAATTCTTTCATTTTTAATCAAACTGATTTTACACTGTAAAGCAAATGCTGCCTGATGCGTAATACACCGATGTGTAAAAATGAATAACCTGATATATCCTTATTTTCCAAACATTTGCCATCAAGATAAATCTAATGTAGAGATGTGTTGTCATTCTAGAAATGAAATAAAGGCCAACTCCACCAGGTGGTAAGGCCAACATCGAGCTCTAAGATTTCATCTCTATACCTATATATAGTCACAGAGTCTGTTCAAGAATTAGATGTCTATATGTTATCCAATATGATGTCTGTTTGCTGCCATACCATTCTGTTTCTAGGATGTTGGAAGACATAGAGCGGACTCCGGTTCCCACCAGATGAGGATATGTCGAAAATAATTATTGAGTGGGAATTTAGACTCAGCAATGAATAGAAAAGTTTCCCCCTGATATCCTTTTTATTAAATGAACTCTTCTTTGCGCCGAAGTGTGCAGGATATGAATAGTGTAACGTTTTCCGTCTCTCAGCTGCAAAATTGGCTCCCCAAAAAGATAGCATTACGCCCTCCATTTTCACAAGTGTACCCCTAAAATAATTCGGGATTCTTTCATCTGACATCGCACCGACAACCGATGGCCGTGAGAAAACAGCTTCTCAAAGCCAAAACCCTGAGTGTAAATTGAGGTATATAAGAAGCGACTCCTCCTATACCCCAACAGAGTGAAAAGACAGTCCGTTTTGAAACACTAAAAGAACGGTTGTGTTTGCCTCCTTCTTCACAAATAGCATACTCTCTAGAATGGAAAAATTAAATAGTTTGAGTAACGTGTAATCAACTGTACATACAGCTGAGGGCGTATTGAATCAATTATATAATCTCTTAACTCTCACGCTATCTATTAGTTTTCACAAACGTCACAATAGGAAGTCTTTTTTCGGAATCGACCTCTCTCATGTAGCCTCCTGGAAACAGAAACCTTTATGATTTAGTTAACTGTGACCGCCTAAACTTCTTCTAGATAGCTGAGAAGTTGTTAAATTACTAATACGCTTCACAAACATTGGGGATTGCTCATTTAAACTGTGTGTTTTTGAATTTCATCTAATGTTTTAAAAGAATACTGTAAAAATTAGTGAATTATGGAATTAGGACATGAGCTTAGAAAGCAAGTTCTTCGAAATGTACTGTCAACACGCACGTGTACGTTTCCTCCTTTGTTTTTTCTTTCAGAAAAATTCAAGGTAAGGAATCAATGATGGATGCTTTGGTAAACAAATATAAGCAACTCCTTGCATTAATTTTCTTTTTTACAAATCACTTTCTAACAAGTTAATGTTAGTAATTGTAGCTGCTATTGTAGCTGTACTATTAGACTGTTATATATATTCCGGAGGAATTTTTGAAGTGATTAATATAATCTATGCATATATTAAGCAAAGTAAAGCTACTCACTCATTCATCACGTGATCTGCAGAAATAGTATACCCACAGATTTGAAATTTGGCAAACATGTTTTTTTTTGTTAAGTAGAGATCTGCTTAAATGAAAAAGAAATTCAAGTACTGTACTTTTTAAATCAATAGGCGAGGGCTATTTGAATATTTTTCAATACAATCGAAACCTAATGCTAAGACTTAGATATTCATACAAATTATATAAACAGTATATAATCATAAAAATCATAAAATACCCATCGTAGCGGAATGTTAATGACTAGCTAGTTCTTATGTGAGAGTGGTTTTTTTCTATTATGCTTGAAGGCTATTGAATTTGAATTCCCTTCCCAGTTCTCTTTTTGAATGTTAGAGGTAAATTTTTTTAAAATTTAAATAATTAACAGGAAATCTTGTCATTATTTTCCTTTTTAATCATTATTTTAATACACAAAGACAAGCAATATCACTTATATATTATCACTCAACGCCTATTCATATGTTGAGTCCCAGTGAAAATCTTACGAATGCGGAATCCTCGGGGATAGATAGCTACGCAGGTTTTAAGGCATCCCTCACTATGAGTTTATGAACAATTGGCGTAAACGGTTAGTTGTATAGGCAACTTATTTCGTATAAATTATTATATTTATTATAATTATATTTTATATTTACTATATATTTTTTATACTTCATTATATTTTATAAAACTATGCAATTATATCTAAAATTCAGATAAAATAAAACTCTTTTATGATTAGGAATAATGCATTTATAATCACAAAAATGAGATAGGCAATAAAATCAATATGAAAATATTGTAAATCTTACTTTCAGGTCGTAAAAAACGAGCCATTCCTTCTAACAATGGTGAAAGGGGTCAATTTACCCATCATTCATACGGTCATTATGGGCATCAAAGTAATAATTACGCTCATTACGGACATGAAACCCATATTACTGGAACAGTGGATAAAGATGGAAATCTAAGAGGACAGAGAGTTAGTCAGCATGAGGTAAAGTTGTTTTTTATAAATCTCCATTAATATATTCCGTGTTTAATAAATAAAATTACATTACTTTTATAAAATCTTTACAAAAAAATACAAAAAAAAATCATATTATTTTCTTATGTATTGTCGGTGTGAAAAAGTTGCTGAGTAGTTCAAAAACCTTTAAGTTAGAATATGAAAAAAATAAAGGGATATTAAATACAAATGCAATTATGTAATTCATTTGTAGTTCTTACTCAAAGCCAGTTTGGCTTTTAAGTTTCTTTCCCAGCAATTTTGAAATTATGTTTGCACATAATTTTTATTTTAGAAATATTTATTTAACCATACATTTATTAAGCTAAATTAACTTCTTTAAATGTATGTTGAATGTTAAAATTAGCTTTCTTTTGTTACAGACTCGATCACAAGGTTCTCAAACATATCCTCCTTCTGGGAATGGGAGGACCCAACAAAGTCAGTCCACAGACTCTAGGTCTTCATCAGGAGGACCCCTTCAATTGATATCTCCATCTCTTCAGAACAACTTAGGTACTGATAGTGGTGGTCAGTTTTCCTTACAAACTGCCCAAGAAAGTGGTTATCAGCTTAATTTGCCGTTTGGCCTCAGAGCCGGCAATGCTTACAGAGGAGGAATACATAGTCAAGGACAATATGGTGTTGGAGGAAAACATCCCCAAATACAAACTTCCTTTCAAAGGTATCCTAGCGGACAGATAACGGGCACTTCCGGAAGAGAAGGTGGTTCACCAACGGGAATCTCGCAACCTGGATCTCACTTAGGCCCAGGGGGTATTCCTGTTTCACAGCATATCGGAGGTCGACAGGTTCCTTCGGGTTTATCACAAACTGGTTTCCCGAGTATTAGTGGTGAAGAAAGAGGAATCTATGGCATCACTGACCAACAACGACGTGTTGATTCGGTGGGACAACGTGGTTTACCGCCTGGCTTTCGCCCTGGGATTGACGATTTTCAAACAGGAAGTCAACGTGGTGGACAAATTTCCCGGGATTTGAGACCAGGTGGTGGTGTTCACATGCCATCTATTGGTCCAGGAGGTCAGCCTACAGTTGATGCATCAGGCCGTCCTTTTACAGGAATAAGTCAGCCATCCTTAACCGGAGTACCGGGATCACTGCAAAGAGGATTTACTCCAGGAGGTCAACAAATTCATCCTTCGCTAGATGTATCCGGCCGCCCCATTACTGGAATTAGTCAGCCATCACTGTCTAGAGTTCCAGGCTCTGTACCAGGACTTACTCCTACAGGTCAGATAACATATCCAACACTAGATGCATCAGGACGTCCTATTACTGGTATGATTCAGCCGCCACACTCCAGAATTCCTGGTTCGCTACCAGGCTTCACTTATCCTGGATCAGTAATACCTGGGTTTCAAAATGGTCATGCAGGTGTTTCTCAACCTGGAATTTTCGATAATAGAAATATTATTGGACAAGAGATAGCACCTGATAGGGGATCCATTGTTGATTCAAGAAGAGTACATCAACAACAGCGCCCTGAGTCACCTGGGTATTTACCTGGTTCTTATCCCATAGGACCTCCTGGTTCAATATCTTCAAGACCTGGAGTTCAAGTCGATCAGTTTGGTAGAGTAATACCAGGAACACCTGGTTCTTATATTTCACCAGAGGGACGCCGCGTCTCTGAAGATCATTTAACGCAAACTGGTGCATTACCTCACGATACCTCACCTTCAGGACGGGGAAGTGTGCCAGGATATATAAATGGAAGAGGTCCTGGAACAATTGGGGGGATTCCAGGAGGGGATTTTGACACTTCTAGGGGAATAAGAAGACCAGATGGATCCCTAATTTCTCCTGGTACTATTTCAGGTGTTCAACCATCCGATGGTCGTCAGCGTCCGGAATATCAAATACCATCAGGATCAACAGATACTCAAAGTTACATTCCAGGTTCTTCTTTGCCTGGATTTCAATATCCGGGTTATTTACCATCTGGAGAGCAAAGAGGAATATATCCAGGACTGACATCGCCACAAACTGCTGACACATTAGTGTCTAGAGATGGCCTGCCATTAACTGGGGATTCAAGGATTACAGAAGCCGGGAGATCGACTCAATTCGGAATTGAAGGTGTATTGCCCTCTCAGGTTCAGCCAGCTGGTGCCATTCGATTTGGAGGTGGAGATTCTGCATCTTCTCAAACTCAAATTCAAACAGGTTTGGAAGGGACCGCCGCAGAAGCTTCTTCAGCTGGTCAATATAAGGGTCTTGGATCTCAGACTCAGGTTCAGGGTGGTTACAGAGGAAATGGTTCGTTTTCAGCTCAAGCTCAATCTGGTTTCACAGGAGGTGTATCGCAAAGTCAAGTACAAGGAGGAAAGCAAGGTGGGTTATCTGGATCCAGTGCTATAGTCGAAGATCTAGGATCTGCTCAAAGCCAGGTACAAATAGGACAGCCAAGTGGTGCTGCAAGTAGCTCGGCCCAAGGTCGTTTTTCAAGAGGGATGACACAAGTACAAGCACAAAGTAGTAAGTCAGGAGGAAGCGCTGGAGCAGAATCTCAGTCTAGTGGTTTGAGTAATAGTCAAGTACAAGTAAACATTGGTGGAGAAGATGGACAACAGAGTAAAGATTTCCAAGGAACAGTTTCAGCTTCGGTTTTTGGAGGACATTCATCAGGTCAATCTCAAACTCAGCTTCAAGGAGGTTATGGTTCTGGTAGAACTTACGTTGCTACAGCTCAAGGTGGGTTTGATTCAAATCAAGGATTTCAAGGAGCTGTACCTGCTTCTGGATCTCTTCCTATGCTTACCCCTCCAGGTACTATACCAAGTCAACAGCAAATTGGACAACCATCAAGTATTAGGGTGACTGGTTCAGAAGATGCAGCAGGAATCGTTCGTTTTCCTGGATCAGTGACGGATGGAGGCGTAGAAGGTCAGGATGGAAGAGTTACAACTGGTGGCAGACAGATTACATCACCTACTTCAGGAAGATATCCAACTGATCGTAGACCTGGTCAAGTTCCTGATTCAGGTCAACCATCTACATTTCCAGGTTCACAACAACCGGCATTTGGGAGGGGAATAGACCAGTCTGGAATTTCAGGTCTGGATCAAAGAGGATTACAACAACCTGTACCCTCGTATCCTGGTACACCCGACACACGCTATCAGCCTGGATCCCAATTGCCTGGTTATGTTTATCCATCTTCTCAAACAGGATTACAGCCACCTGGATTTGATTCTCGCCACCCAGATTCATCTGGAAGGCCAACCACTCTCGATTCAAGATTTCGTCCTGGACAATCAGTCCTCATTCCAAGTCGTGAGTCACCAGGGCAGTTACCTCAAGAAACATATCAACCTAGATATCAACCAGGTTTCTCTCAACAGCCTTCACAAGTAATAACAGGGGTTCCATCATCCGTACAAATTTCACCTCCTCATCCAAGGGCTCGTCCACCTGGTTACCAACCAGGATTGTCTCAACCTCCATCACAAATATCCCCAGGATTTCCTTCACCTGTACAAATTTCCCCTCCTCATCCAGGGGCTGATCAGCCTCGTTACCAACCAGGATTGGGTCAACCTCCATCACAGATATCCCCAGGATTTCCTTCACCTGTACAAATTTCCCCTCCTCATCCAGGGGCTGGTCAGCCTCGTTACCAACCAGGACTGGGTCAACCTCCATCACAGATATCCACAGGATTTCCTTCACCTGTACAAATTTCCCCTCCACATACTGGAACTCGTCAGCCTGGTTATCAACCAGGGCTGCCTCGACATCCAACTGAAATATCTACAGGATTTCCTTCCCCTGTACAAATTTCCCCTCCTTATCCAGGTGCTGGTCAGCCCGCTTACCAACCAGGATATCAACCTCCATCACAGATATTCACAGGATTCCCTTCATCTTTACAAATTTCTCCTTCACAACCAGGAGCACGTCAGCCGGGATTTCAACTAGGTCTGATTCCGGGATCTGCGAGAATTCCATCAACAATACATGTTTCACCTCCTCACCCAGAAATACGCCAGCCTGGTTATGAACAAGGAGTGATTCAGGATCTGCAAGAATTCCGTCGATGGTGCCTGTTTCTCCTCCACATTCAGGAGTGCAACAACCACCTTATCAACCAGGGTTACTTCAACCTCCTTCTCAAACACATACAGGAATCCCATCTTTATTACCCGGACAACAACAGTTTCCTTACCGACCTGGTATTCCTGGCGGAGTACCAACAATTGATATTTCTCAGCCGGTTATTCTTAATACATCTATGCCAAGGATATCAACGAGACAACCGGGTGTTCGAGAACCAGATCTCACAGACGAAGGCAGTTGTTGTGAAGCCTTGAGAAATTTAAAAAGACGTTGCTGTGATCGAGCTAATGGACACAACGGAAAGTCTGATTCTTCATGTTGCTCGAAATCAACCAAATTTGATAATGATTTTGATTTTGATGATGATTCGGATGAAAGCAGCAGTGGTGAGCCATGTAAAGTTGTGAAAGCAGTTTGCTACATTGTTTATAAACCAGTAGGAAAAGCAAGAATTTGTAAACCTACAAAAACTAATGGATGCTAATGTACTCTTCAACTAATAGCAATTACTTACAAATAATGTCAAGCTGGTGTTAAAATTAAATATTCCTTTTCAAAGACTTGAATGAAAAATCTTTTATTACAAAATGTTTTCGCATAATCTGTTTAAGAACTTGACCCAATAAAAGTGTTATGTTAAATATGCTAGTTTATTTTATTGAGTAAAATTCAAAAACAGTTGATTTTTTTCGAATTAAAATGTACATTAGACGTACGCAAAGCACGTACAATTTGCATAATGAGTGCGGTAAGACTTGCAATTCAGATTTAATAAAAGTTTTAATATATTCGTGAAGCACGTACAGATATCCATGTAAATTATACTATATGCACTTACCTCAAGAAGATAAGATGAACATCGTTCCACGAAACTCCGTGGTAAAATTATTGCTTTTTTGAACATTTGGAATTTGAATATAAAAATGCATCTGAGGAATTTAAAAAGAAAAGAAAAAATTGTTTATGGTATAAAATGCAAATTATTTTTTTAAATTAATGATAAAAATATATTCACTAAGCAAACACACTGAATCATAATATTTCTAAAAGCAAACTTCAATTCAATAACAGCATTCATCAAACAATGTTAGAACATTTTTATATATTAATTCTCTCATTATCATCATAAATCTAATAGTTGTCCAGAAATTGTTGCTATACGACCATTCTATATCTTTTCTTACTCATTTTAATAAAAATTATGAGATTATGAACTTGTCTATTTTACTGCTAAAAAAGAATAAATCACTTCTTAAAAATGTTTAATAATATACAATGTGTTTAGGATATTTTATATGGTGATGCTGTACTTTATTGAAACTGGGTCATACATGAATATTCTAAAAGCATTTATGTTGCTTATTGTAATTGATACAACTTTAGAAATGAAAGAATTTTCAAAAAAGAAAGAGAGAAAAAAAGAAATATTTATAAAAATATACATAAAATCTTCAAAACATGTTAATGTCTTATTATCTTTCTTTCTTTTTCATTTTCTTAGAATGTTCTCTCAGAATTGAAATATATTCGTTAACAAAAAAATTCTCAAAAACTTAAATATCCGGTAATTACAAGTAATGTTTTTAAACTTCTATAATACTTCTGTGTCTTAGATTTTTTATATATATATTTTAATTTTTTAAATCTATGTTCTTCTAAAACACACCAGAATTGAGATTGTTGTCTCATCATTTCAACTGAAAAATTCTGTTATTTTGTAACAATCTTGAGCCAAAAACATCTGAAATAAAAGAGTACAGATGCCTCTAGTGTGGCAAAAATTTACAAAACATTAAGAAACATTTTAATTAAAAGTTACTATAAGACTTTAAGGGAAGAATAATATTACTGGAAACATTTAATTTAGACATAAATTGTAAGCAAAAGTGTCACAATTTTTGTGAAAATTGCATAATTAGATCCGTTAAGGTGTCTCGAGGGTGTTAATTTTTTCTCGAGGGGTGAAAATATAAACAATTTTCAAACAGGTATACTTCTTTTAAATTTGGGTTAAATAATTCGAATCTTTTACGCATTATTTATAAAGGATTATGGTTTCAAAAAGTACAAAAGGTTTGAAATATAATCATAATTTAAAAAATTATAAGCATATGCAAATAAATAATTTTGTAATAAATATTAAGTAATGTTTGCGTTGCGCATGCTATTTTCTAAAATAGTAGCCTTTGATGTATAAAACTTTATAGAACTTTAAAATGTATCATACTCTTTAAGCCCTACTAACTTATGAATAATATATCTTTTGTATTTCAAAATATTTGAAAAATATTGAAATTTAAAAAAATATTTTAAATATAAACTTTTTTTATTTTTTAAAAAATATAATTTATTATTCTATTTATTTAAAAATACTACGATGTAATAAGGATACATTTAACTTTATAAATCAACTTATTGCTAGTAATTAAAGCTATACTTCAGAAAATAGCATGCGCAACGTAAAACTTAATTAATATTTCTTATTTTCATATGCTTATAATTTTTAAAATAATTATTATATTTTAAACATTTTACACTTTTCTGAAGCTCCCTTCCTTTATAAATAATATATAAAAGAATCGAATTATTTAATTTTAATTTTAAAGAGTTATATGTATTTGAATATTGTTTATATTTTCAGCCTTCACACAGAGAAATGTAACACCCCTGAGACCCGGTGACTCATCAAATACAAATTTGTTCTTCTGATGTAAGTCGGACGTCTTGGTTGTATATTTTTTAACTTTCGGTCCTCTCATGAGAAAATATTGAACTCACCTTGAGGCTGCTGCGATGTTGGTTGATACTACAGCTATGGTAATGTAAAGGTACAGTGCTCTTGAGGTCGCTGTTAAAGTCGGATTATTTCTAATAAAGGCGGCATTAAGACGATATAGTATCCTAAAAATCAATAAACTGTCGAAAATTTTTTTATTGGCTTATTTGATTCCTCAAATCTTTATAAACATGCCTGCAAAATTTCAAAGATCTACCTGCATTTTTTTATCAAGTTATGAAGCAATATTTGATGCTGGACAGCAACTACCACGCCCACATTTCAGATTATCTGCTAGAAAAGAGCCTGATAAAAAATGAATTAATTATTTTTCTACCGCGCGTAAGTGAGACTGACATTATATATGCAGTAGCAAATCATTTCAAGAAAGGATTGTGCAATTCATGCAAAAATTCAAGTTTGTGTATTGTTTATGGAAGAGCGAATCGATTTGGTCAAGATTTGAAAGTTTTGCGTGCTTTTTATGGTATTATTATGAATGAAATTAAAACTTCAAAACGGATTCTCCCAAAGCACAAATACTAAATCTCATTTTAATAACTCAGATAATTAAAAAATCTAATTCGCAAGAATAGAAAAACTCTCCCATTTTTATATATTTGTTTTTGGTGATACATATGTATCCCATGTGTGTGAAATTCAATACTTTTATTATTAAAATATTTTAAGATATTCATTTATACAAATGCAGGTATGCAGTTCTTAGATTTTGATATATTTCACACCTATAAATTGTTATTTGATTTTGCTTTCATTTGTGAACAATATTTAACATGCGAAGGCTTTTAAAATCATGGAAATAAAAAATAAAGGCATAAACATCTTTTGTACATGTTGTGCATTAGCTCTGAGCATGGAATTAGCTCCGAAGTGTGTGTATTTGTTTTCTTTTTTATAATTATTATGATAAAGTTTTATGAAATATTGATCTTTATTCGTTTTCTTCTATATATTCATTATGGCAGTATACTGTTTAATTGTTCTACATTTGTGAAATTTTTTATGTTAAGCAGTTTTAAATAAGCTAATTAACATTTCATAAAAGCTTCAGACTATTCGAGGAATATTATATCATGGTATTCATGGAATGAAAATTTCAAACTCATATTTTTCCATGTTGAATTTTTGTACACATACTGTTATTCAAAACCCTAAGGCTTTTTTGATAATTAAAGTATGGGTTTGAAATTTTTTGTATATGTTCTGAAATGTATGTTTTGTAAAATTGTGCATGGAATTAACTCTAACATGTTTAGTACATTTTCTAAAGAATTTCAAAATCAAAATTAATGTTTTTTTGAGAATATTTGAAAGTTTAACTATAAAAAAAATTAATAAAAAAAAAAAAAAAGAGCAGCAGCAGAAAAAAAACCCATGCACAGTTATATGCAGTTTATTATAAGGTATTCGAAAAAAATTTAGAAAAAAAAAGAGACATATTTAAAAAAAGTTTTAGGAATTTAAAAAATGTTTTAAAAAGTTCAAAAATTTAAAGTTTTACAAACATTTTGCAACAAATTAAATTTTTTTTTGTATTGAATTATTATTAAATACTAATCTTTATAAAATACAATTAAAACCGAATATCAAATATTAAAAATAAAAAAAAATTGTTAAGATGGTACCATATCGCCTTAAGACGACATTGGAAGGCCTGTAAATGTGAGCTTTGATAGATCACAGTCAGTTAGTTTCGTAACGTACACCCCTGCAATCCCCGCATGACAGGGGGCCCAAGGACTCTAGGAGGCCCAAAGATTGACCGACACTAAATACATACTTGGGCTTGGGGCCCAAAACCTGAGTTTGCAGGGGGCCCTAATATCCTCCGTTACGCTACTGGTCACAGTAAGTGTGAAAGACAACCGAAGTGAGAATCCATTGGAGTGTGCTGGAAGTCAATCGGTGAGAGAGACCGTGTGGAGTACTGAAGCTTGTAGAAGTGTCTTTAGTGTCTGTGAAACCTTTTTAGGTGTCGAGAGTCTCTGGGTTTTCCCTTTAGGTGTCTCTTTAAAGGTGGAATATGTCACGCCAAAAAAAAATCACGTCTGTTTGGACGTAGCCGGGAAAACTATTCCACTATTGGTCCAAGTTTCCCTCACGTGGGTGAACTTTGAAGAAGGCGGTTGGCGTGGGAGCTGCGTCGGCCACCTCACTGTCTGCTAAACCAAGGAGATCAAAAAGATTGACTTTCCTTAGAACATAAGCGTCAGTTTGTCCAGTCTGGGATACGTTCCCAAGCGAAACTACTCACCGTTGAGACGTCACTAGTTCCCTAACAGGGAATAGGTCCTTTGATGAAGACCGCTGCAAGGTGAAAAAACTCAGTCTGTTAAATAAAGTTCGTTTTTTAAATGTAGTTTTTCAAGAAAGATAAAAATCAAAGCTATTGTATGCAATTTTAAGGGGAAATAAATACACGAGGGAAAAACCCAACAACATATCAAAATTCTAAGATTTATAGATCAGGATTCTCTGCATTCAATTAAATCTAATTATTTTAAGATTTAAAAAAACGTATTAGTTAAAAACAGAACTTTCAGTTTAAAATATACTTCGCTGGAAAGAGATCTAGTAGGAAAAGGTCTTAATTTTATGTTTCGTACGACTGATTCCTTAACATATTTGTACAATATTTTGCTCGTATGAAATTCTGATGAAAGCCATTTTTTCATTAATTTAAATGGCATATACTAAGTGTTAATGTTCTAAATGTCAATGTAGAGTGAAACAATTTGATCTATATTATCCATATGCCCGCTTAGGGTGAAACTTAAAAGCTCCACAAAACCAAAGGCCATTTTCTTCAGAACAAAAAAGAATATTATTATTCTTTAAGTTAATTTTTTCTTTTTTTTGAAAAAATATTTTGTTTGCTTTGCTTTCGATGTGAAAGACAGACAAAGTTGCATTTAATTATTTAACTCAAGTGTATAATTTTTTTCAATTCACATTATTGTGATGAATTGTATTAGTATAATCTACATAATGTTATAGTATACTAAACATTTCATAAATACAGTGAAAATCATTTAACAATAAATAGAGGAAGACTGAAATATTTATCATGTTAAAGGATATTGTAAAAAACAACATATATTAAAAAAAATTAAGTTTATTAGAGTACAATTTATTTACATAGATATGTATATTTGCATGCATTGAATAAAAATCAATAAAACAAAAACATCCACAAGAACTTAATGAAACATAATAAAAAATTTCAAGCTTTTTGAAAAACAAAATATTTATTGAGTTTTTGGAAAATATGTGATACTTTTCTTTGCATTGTCCTTTTTAGCATCAAGTTGTTAACGAATTGTTCGATGTCGTCCATTTTTTATTCATTTCATCGTTGAAATCTGCGTCTAAGTAACTGCGCATACTTTTCATGAGGAATTTCATTTCGGATGACGCGGGAACAGGAGCTGCATCATTCATATCATTTTCGTCGTCGGAATCTGCATCAATGATATTTTCTGAGCTTTAAACAAATTCTAAAATGTCTTTGTCTGCCATATTTGGGGCTGTACACACATTATTATCATCTACAGGAACGAATTCTTCCGAAAAGAAAATCAGACAGTCTAATAATACAGAAACTTTCTTGAACATTTCATTAAGTGTCGGCTCAGTTTCAACAGCCTTAAGAAGTTCCATCTTCATTTTAAACAAAATAGCAGTTTGTTTTTCACCCTGAGCTCTTTGCCATTGTGCTCGTAAAAAAATTCTTCTAAAATAGGAGGAAAGGGGGGGGGGGCAAATTCATTGATTTTTACTCACACTGCGATGTACTTGACACCGAATTCCAAAGCCAACTGATGAGAGATGAGATGTTTTTGTGTGGTGTTTGTACGAGTGGAGGGCGAAAGTAGCTTTAGATATAAAAATATTGGATCATGTCACTGGCTATTCCGAGGGTGTTTCAAAGCCAAGTTAGCCTTTTTTCTATGAAACATGTGAAATTACCTCTCTTTCATTTCACACCCCTCTTAAATCTCGCCTGCGCGGCCACTGTTTTCGGTATTTTGTTCATTCCTAGAAAAAATCTTTTCGTGTTAAGAGAACAATTTTTGTTAGGATACTAAGAAGTTTGTTAGGACTATTGTATTATTTCGTTTTAACCGATATTTCGTCTTAAGTGTTTTCGCGTTAAGCGTATTTCACTGTATATATCTTATATAGTTTTAATAGTATATTTATTTGATATTAGATTTTATTAAATTTTTTATAGCTGCTGGTGTAAAAGATCATAAGTAAAAAAAATATGCACTCCCTCATGGTAAAAATAGGCAACAAAAAGAATTTATTCAATTTTTTTTAAACCTTATGTAAGTAATACAGTACCTTAGAATAAAATAAAAAAATATGTGCTTATTATTTCACTTTCCTTATGTTATATATTAAAAAGAAAGAAAAAATAAGCAAAAGCAAATCAAAGCATATTACATAATTTGCTTATAACACTAAACAAATGAATTATTTAAGCAAAACGAAAATATTCTTGAATGATTTGAAAATAACTAAATAGTAGAAGCAATATAAATTATAGATTTAACAATTAAGTTCTTTCACATATGTTATATAAACTATAAAGCAAAATTAATATAAAATACTAATTATATTTTATTACAATTTCAATGCCAAGGTATTATCATTATAATCTTATAATTACATTGCTAATCGAAAACGGGTTTGAAGAAAAAACACGTTTTTTCAATTCAACAAAAATATGCTAACAATTAACTTTGGTTGGTAGTTCATGCATTAATGTGAATGTGCTAATGTTTTTTCACGAAAATCGAAACAAAAATGCAAAGTTTATTCGCAAATGAAGATTTAAAACCAATTAAGGTAGGAAAAATACAATCTTTAACTGTCATCTTAAATTTGAATTTTAAAATGTCCCTTAATATCGGTAAGAAAAGCTAAATCCAATAACTAATATTCATTCTTAAGTAGTTTCTTCCAGATATTTTAAAACACGCTCCTTCAAATTCCAAAACCTTGTGACTGCACTTTCTTTGGAAAGCCAGCGCACACATTAATGAAGAAATAATAGTTTCACGAAAATTTTCCACTGTAATTCAATTAAGTGTATTAAAAATAAATTTTGAATTTTTTTTGTCTGAGACAACCGCATTTCAATAAATTATAAAAAAAGTGTTTTTTTATTATAATCTTTTCAAATTTTTTAATAAGTCTTAGCGGTCTACTGTTACAACTCCGCTGTGCTGCACTGTGGCACGCGTGCCATGGGTTGGCCACCCCTG
The DNA here is from genome assembly GCA_019973975.1 of Trichonephila clavata. Lineage (NCBI taxonomy): Eukaryota > Metazoa > Arthropoda > Arachnida > Araneae > Nephilidae > Trichonephila > Trichonephila clavata. The sequence goes on along the minus strand of BMAO01008774.1, from coordinate 2,140 downwards.
GTACAAATATAAGAAGTTAAATTTATATCATCGATGTAAAATAGCAACAAATTAACTACCTTCTTTCTTCGAAAAAAGGTAGTTTTCTTCAAAAATCATTTATGCTTTCCTTCTTTTCACTCACTCTGAAACATGTTATAAAACATAGATGCGTTTGACATTTTTACAGACGTCTAATCTTTGTTTAATAACTTTGATAGCTGAATGGTCATGGTTGTGAACTGATGGCCAGTATTGTTTCTGCCGAATCATAGGTTCGAGTCCTGATGCCCCTTAAAACCCACCGAGTAAAGGGGCTGCTGAACGTTAACTCTAATGAGGATCAAAGTCCTTACGTTCTCATGATGTGGCAGTTTGAAGAATGGGGTGCCAGCTCAAATGTTAGCCTCATCACTTGATAGTGGCTTAAAATTGCGTCTCCAATAGCCCAAATATATCTTCGAAGTAAAAAGCTGATATAAACAACCAATCCTTGATTTAATGGTTCTCAGAAATTTATATATGCAAAATAAAAAAAAAATGTCGCGTCGGAAATGACTTATCTAGGAGTATCTTTTGATACCTCATTTTTCCGATGTATACAACTATTTGGCGCACTGAACCATATGGGTGTAGCAAATTCGGCTACATGAATAATTTCTGTGATGTCCCATTTCTCTTGAAGTCGGTCAGCAGAAGCCAGGTATTCAAGATCACGGACTCGTGACTGGCATGTCTTGAGTTCAAGCCTAGTACCACTGAAGACCCACTTTGAAGAGGGAACTGATGCATGTTAAATCTGTTGAGTCTCAAACGTCCTCCTGTTTGCATGGTGTAGCTGTAGAAGTTAGAAGGGGGTGACAGCTCAGGTGTCGTCTTTATCACTTGATCATGGTTCAAAGTTACGAGGTTCATTGCCAATATAACCCTCGTCTAGCTTTGTAGTGGGAACATTAAAAAACACTAACTCACTCACCAAAAGGTTATAGAAACAAACACTGAGCACTACACAAACGTTACGCCACTGGGGTGTTGCGTATTTAAGCTGCTACAATTCACGTGCTGTGATTTGTTCGTTTTTTAAAAAATGCATTTTACCATCATTTGCCTGGAAAATACTTTGGACTCTTGCATTTTATGAGATTCAACCCCAGTGGCGTAACGTACAACTCCGCAACTCCCGCATTGCGGGGGAAGGGGCAAGGTTCCAGGGGCCCAAAGCCTGATTGAGCCTTTGTAAGATCCGGCTTGGGGCCCAAAACCCGACTATGCAGGGGAGCACTAATCATCTCCGTTACGCCACTGTTCATCTCCCTCACATATGATCTCTCTTCACGACGGATAAAAAAAAAAGCCGGCTCTTTTTAATAATCTCTTCTGCTTTCAGGAACTACTCTAGATTAAAATATGACAATATAAATCTTCCAAATTTAATTATAATTTTTTTTAGATATTAATATGTTTTGCTTCTTATTTTTTGAAATCCGGCAGCATATTTCTACCTGATACAAAATCTGCATCTGCTTATTAATTTTGGAACATGAAAGATGTGGACATCTTAGTTAGCACCACATTCTTGACATCTTCAAGGCAACGAAAGGACTTCGATAATCGATGGAAATATGTATGTTCCGTGAAATGGCTCTGCTATTTTCTGACCTATACTGAAGTTTTCGAAAATCGCCTTCACACACAGATTACAACAAGTACACGAAAATGCAACCACACCACATAAAAACAATGATACTTTCTGCATAAGCAGGGACCTCAAGGATCTGTTCAAAGAGCGAAACATATTTAGAAAATACTGGCACTACACGAGAAGCCCTGCTGACAAAACACCCTAAACAAACTACAAAGGAAAATTAAAAACATCATCAAGAAATTCACACAAAAACTATGGGATGAATCGCTAGCTTGCCTGAAATCGGAAGACGGCACATTATGGAAGGCCGCCCGAGAAATCAGGAAGCAAGCACCCCCGATACCAGCCCTTAACGGCCAAGCCAAAATTGCCTATAGTGACACAGACAAGTGTGAGCTCATAGCTGACTCACTCCAAAACCAATTTAAATTAAATATCTTCAATGACACTGATAGGGCAATAACACATGTCGTTCACACCTATCTAGAAAATGATAATAACTTTACTGACATTCCC